>JADDOH010019923.1:0-17998 GCA_016648135.1 Agrypnia vestita | reverse complement strand
TATATCGAGGTTATACTGACAGAAGACATGAAGTCGTAAAAACAAGTTCTGACATAATCGCATTTAAGCAGGTGTGAAATCTTCGAAGCGATCAAACTCATAGAATCATTTCGGATATTAAAAAAAATTGTGTATCGTACAGAACTGTCTTTTGGGCACCCATTTTAAAACATTAATATGATATCGATGAGTTAAACGTATAGGTACTTAACTTACTACAAGTATTATTAAAATACTCTTTCTGTTTTCAAAATTAATATGATTTCAAAATTGTTACTTAATAAAATGAAAACATTGACTTTATCCTTTCTACTCCCATTCTTTTAATTCGTAGCGTCTGCTTGTCTGCTTGTCGGCTTATCTGCTTGTCTGTCGAAAAATCTTTGGATCGATTTTTAGCCCTTTTCCCATGATCCAATCGAGCTGAAACTTTGCAGGCAGACTTATGGCGATGATAAAAATGATCAAACAAATTTTTGTTCGATCATTTTTAGCTCAATTCGGTAAAGTCCTGAAAGCCAGAAGACTTTACTATAAGGATAAATCCTCCGATATTCCAATATGGAAACCCTCACAAACTGTGGTACTCACATTCGAAGGGCAATCTCTCCCTGAACATGTATACCTATTTTATAACTCCTTACCTCTCGAACTTTATTTCTATCCCACTATCTTATGTTATAGTTGTTATCGCTATGGACATACGAAACTCCAATGCAGATCTCCTCCTAGATGTTATAAATGTACTGAATCTCACCTGGGAGAAAATTGCTCATCAGAAAACATATTTACCTAAATTGTTCAGGAAACTACCCTGCCGTAAGCAACACTTGCCCAGAATTACCGAGACAAAAAAAACATCAAGCATGCTATGGCAAAAAAAAAGCAAAACATCTCTTACATTCAAGCATCTAAACTGTACCCGGCAGCTACAAAAAGCTTTTCAAACGTTGTTGCCAGTAAAAATTCGAATCCAATTCCATCTGCTGCTAAGCCTCCCATCAAACTATTTAAATATAAGCCAATTAATGAAATACAAAAAAAAAACAATTTCTTATTATGAAAAAAAAGCCCACGACGACTTGCTTTCCTATTTGAATGGGCAGGCTTCTAATCCTTCTGTGGGGTGTGCCATTCCAACGGAGGAGTTTACAGCTTCCCAACAAACCCATCAAGAAAATCAAGACAATAATATAAATAATCTCATCCCCTTAATTGCCCAATTATTATTCTCAATAATATCCAATACTGATAATTTACCGTCCCACGTTGCCAGTTTCCTTCCGCTTCTTAACTCTCTAAAAAAAATTAACCATGGCTCACCTTCAACAGCAGACACACAGTAATATGTACTCCCTCAATATCTTACAATGGATCAGTAGAAGCGCTGTTTCTAATAGATATGAAATAGTACATATCCTCCATACCTACTCTATAAAAATTGCTTGTATATCCGAGACATGGCTGAGACCTGGTCTTGATTATTCAATATGGGGTTTCTCCATTCTCCGTGAAGTCAGAGACGATGGTAGAGCGGGAGCCGCGTTGTTAATTCACTCTTCCCTTCCTTTCAAAAATATTCCCCTTCCATCTCTCCCAAATATTCAAATTGTTGCAGCAGATATTAACAGAATTGGTTTTGTCTCAGTATATATTCCTCCTCAAACTTCCTTTACCTATAATTTGTGGTCCTCGATTATATCACTCTTGCCTCGTACATACTTCATTCTTGGAGATTTCAATGCTCATTCTCCTACATGGGGAAGTAGCTTTTGTGATAGATCCGGCAATCAAATTATCTCCTTTATGGATGATAATAACCTCTATTTACTAAATGATGGGTCTCCGACTAGAATAAATGTTCCTTCGCAGAAACCTAGTGCAGTTGATTTATCAATATGCACAGCAAACATATCCAGCTCTACTAACTGGTCAATATTATGCGACCCTCATTCCAGTGACCATTTTCCAATCATACTATCCATACCATTTCATCCAGTGAAATCTATCCCTAAAATAACTATTTTCAAATTATTTTTTTTAGTTATTTTAGGGATAGATTTCACTGGATGAAATGGTATGGATAGTATGATTGGAAAATGGTCACTGGAATGAGGGTCGCATAATATTGACCAGTTAGTAGAGCTGGATATGTTTGCTGTGCATATTGATAAATCAACTGCACTAGGTTTCTGCGAAGGAACATTTATTCTAGTCGGAGACCCATCATTTAGTAAATAGAGGTTATTATCATCCATAAAGGAGATAATTTGATTGCCGGATCTATCACAAAAGCTACTTCCCCATGTAGGAGAATGAGCATTGAAATCTCCAAGAATGAAACTAAATGATGGGTCTCCGACTAGAATAAATGTTCCTTCGCAGAAACCTAGTGCAGTTGATTTATCAATATGCACAGCAAACATATCCAGCTCTACTAACTGGTCAATATTATGCGACCCTCATTCCAGTGACCATTTTCCAATCATACTATCCATACCATTTCATCCAGTGAAATCTATCCCTAAAATAACTAAAAAAAATAATTTGAAAATAGTTATTTTAGGGATAGATTTCACTGGATGAAATGGTATAGATAGTATGATTGGAAAATGGTCACTGGAATGAGGGTCGCATAATATTGACCAGTTAGTAGAGCTGGATATGTTTGCTGTGCATATTGATAAATCAACTGCATTAGGTTTCTGCGAAGGAACATTTATTCTAGTCGGAGACCCATCATTTAGTCTTTAAAGTGATCACCAACTCTTCCATAGAAAAGGGTGAATCAAGCCATGAAGAAGGCATGTAATTCAAGGAAGGAAATGGAGACATTATTTCACTGACAAAAGGAACATAAGAAGGAGCTATTTTATTTACAAATTCTTCTAACCACGAAAAGTTTAGCGGAGTTTGTTTAGGAGCGCACAAAGATGCACGAAACCTTTTTATCATGTTCCATGTATAGGACGGAGGATGATCGGGGGACAGGGAAGAGCAAAATTTGTACCATCCATCACGTTTCTTTTTCTTCAATAGTCCCTTGACCTTAGCTTGGATATTTTCTGCACTAAAGAAATTGTCCAGACTCATATCTCCTCTATACTTACGCATTGCTTCCTTTCTTAATTTAATTGCTTGCGAACATTCCTCATCCCACCAAGGATTACTATAAGATCTCTTCAGGTGAGGTTGAACTTTTGGGATTGATGCATTGGCTGCAGAGAATATAACGTCCGACATTTCAGAAAATAATGTTTGTGGTTCGGACAAAATTTCTAAGTTGAGGTTATTTTCAAGATTTTTTTGGCCAAATTCGCCAAAATTTAGAGAAAATAATAAATAATAGAGAGAAGTCTAAGATTGATATTGGGAGCCATGAAGTCATCTGCAATCAATTCGCTCCAGGTTGAGTGCGTAGAGATGCCTCTCCATATTAGACAACAATATTTAGCTGACAAGTATTTCTTAAAAAGATTTAAATTTATGTCCCACCCTTTGCTCCAAAAAATTACTGCTTTCACTGGGTTAATAAATTCACGTAGATATCAGCCAAATAAAAATGAACCTAATTTATGTAGCAGTTTCTCTTTTTTTCAAACAAAATTTCATGATGCTCCCTGTTACGAATCTTCTCCTGTATACTCGGTCCCCTATAGCGCAATATATTTCGACCCTATCGCTGAGACAATCAAGGGACTTGATAAATCAACACAGTTAAGCGATAACCTTATAAACAATTTATTTAATAACGTACTTGTTGAGAAGTGGTCAAAGTATCTGCATATTTATACCGATGGTTCCAAACTCGACCCCGAAGGGTGTAGTGGTGCAGCGGTTTTCATACCCGAATTAAGAATTGATATGAAACTCCGACTTCCCCCAGACTCGTCGGTTTTCACTGCGAAATGTATTGCGATAAAAGAAGCCCTTGACGTCTGTTTACTTCAAAATTATGATAAATTTGTTATATTTTCGGACTCCAAATCAGCTATCGATTCGATCTGTGAGGGTATAAAGTCTCGATTAATAACGATGTTATCTGCTCAATCAGAGTTATTTTATTTTATTCGTTTCTAAATAACAAACACGTGTCTTTCGTATGGATCCCTGCTCATCAGGGAATTCAGGGAAATGAATATGTGGATAAGTTAGCCAAAGATGTCACAATTTCGGGTGTCTCCCGACAGCGTTTCTTCTGCCCAATGAATGATAGGCTGAATAGTGTTAAAAAGCGTACTAAAGACATCTGGATATCATTGTGGAGTGATACAAGTGATCACAAGGGAAAGCGTTTAAAAAGTATACAGACTAATATTCCTAGCAAACCCTGGTTTAGTAATAAAAAGCTTTCCAAAAGAACTATCTCCATAATCTCTAGAATGAGAATTGGCCATTGTCTAGTAGTTGCTCATTTGTTCAGACTGAACATAGTGGAAAGTCCAATCTGCGAGTGTGGTTCGGAGGAGGAGACCCTTAATCACATGTTTTTTGCCTGCCCATTACGGAACTATAATGCCTTTTACAATGAGCTGATCGAGGCTAAATTCCAACTCCCAACAAATATTTGTCATCTTCTTGCAATAAACTCACCTAACCTGATGGCGATAATATCAAAATTCTTGTCAGCAAATGACATAAATCTATGATTCATTTCCATTTCTTAGCATTACCTCATTTATAACTTGCAAAATGGCACAAATCGCTCTTAGAGGGCGGATTGCCTTATTTTAAGAAGAAGAAGAATGTCCTAATATCAATAATTACGGCAAGATCTGATAAAAGAAATATTTAACAGGCGCGTGCAGTGAGAACACAGCATGACTTTTCCCCAAGCATATATTTTGAAAAGAAATCGAAATCAGATCTCGTAATATTCCTATCACAATAATTGACGTATTATTCAGATTTTAATATTTCATAATATTCTGCCAAATAAATAATTAATTACGATTTTTTCCAAATATGTCTATACTAGTATATAAAGAAGAAAACTTTGTATGTTTGGATGCAGGAGTTAGGTAATCTCCGAAACTACTCATCTGATTTCAAAAATTCTTTCACCAATATTTAGAATGGACTTTCAGATTGGACACAGGCTATATATTATCCCGTTAAGATAAACGGGTTTTTCCTGGTGACTAAAGTCGACGAAAATTTTTCGTCACAAACGCTGCCTTAATAGTAAAGCGATATTTAAATGCTTTCTATAAAAAAGTCTGCAACGACATGTCTATATATATATATGTGCTAAGATAAATATACAAATTGATCAAATATGACTAAAAGTTTCTAAAAATCTACGCGTGCGAAGCCGCACGGGCACATATTGTGTTTAAATAAAAGTCATGCTTCTTGTTCTCACTGCGCGCCCCTGATATTTAAGGACGGTCCATTAAAATTTTTCAACAACGAAGAGCGTGCATGAAAAATGTATATAAGTCGATGAGGTGCTTGGCCAGGATGGTATTATAGCTCTGCCTAACCCTGGCGGGAACGGCGTCAAGTCGCGCTAGTTTTCGGCTTTAGAAGATGTTTCACATGAAACGTTTGCTGATATTTTATATAATTATTGTTTCTAAAGAATAATTGTTGTTTATAATTGATTAATTCCAGTTAGTGACGCGGATGTGATAGAGAGGACATCTGCGCAGAGCGCCGACCCTGAGATGAAGTGCCGCTACGGAGACCAGCTCCTGGAAGTCGGCGATAAGGTTTCCGGGGAGGACAAATGCATCGTCTGCTCTTGCGACATTCCTCCTTTGGCCATCTGCACCAGGCTTAAAGACTGTTAATAATATTTGGAAAATTAGGTTTATGCATTTTATATTTTTATCCTCACCTTCGCATTACGGCAGCAGTGCTTAAAATATTAAATAATCCCGAGAATAGGCATGTCTGATTTTGAAATGACCTTCTATAATTTAGGCACACGTTACCGTTACCGAAAATAACATTATTTGAGTAATACACTATGTTTTTACGCAAATTATTGCATTTTCATCTACATATTTATAATTTCGCGCGAAAACGCTCGCAGGTGTCATGGCGTCTACGTGACGTCAAGCCTAAGTAAACATTGCATTGTGTCTATGACAACATTCGAGACACGGTGATGGTGACGGCGTTTCAGTTAAAATAATTTTATACTTTTATTTTATTGAAAAATCTTATTAATCTCAATGTGCACATTAAAACTGTATCATTTATTAGATTCCTTTCAAAATATTTTCTTCTCTAAAATCACTTATTCTTTAATTCTTTAACACTGTCATCATACCAATTACATGTATTAAAGAAATTGGATCAAAATTAACAATCTTTTATTTTTAAATAACATTTATGTATAATTTTCGATCTCCATAGATACTCACAAATAAGGCCAACACATTCGAGTATTATTCATTGCTATAGGTCGACCACAATCAAAAGACCATTCCTAGCTTTGTCCGGTAAGAAGAAAGCGGGGGGAAAGTTGCCTGGCAAGCCCGTATTACAAGCCTCAATATTATATCATGTATCAATATATATTCCAAATAAATATATATTTTTTAGTTTAAAAAAGTTTCTTACTAGAAAAACTTATTTTGTTAATCAAGACAAACAGAAAAGATCAAATTGACGAAAAAATATTTAATTGCCACCGGGAATCGAACCACGGACCTCCAATTCTATCCGGGAATGGCGCGTTATTCATTTCGCCATGGCATTCAGGTAAGTTAACGAAAATTTTTCAACCTTATATGCAGTCTCTATTTAATTGATTAACATTTTTTTTCCATTTTTAAAGCAATCCACTTTTTGTAATGCAATAGTCATTCCCGGATAGAATTGGAGGTCCGTGGTTCGATTCCCGGTGGCATTTAAATATTTTTTCGTTAATTTGATCTTCTCATAATTCACAGAACTTTGTTCTGAAATTATAACTTCAAAATAAGAATGTGTTTCCTTTAATACTCATTTTGTGTTCATTTTTTGCATCGTAAGAACACACATATTTTTGCGCACATTCTTTTGCATGCGGTCTAGCTATAGTACGTAGGTGCACTATGATTGGACGGATATGCAGGCGTGACGATGATTCGCCTCCGTACTTCGGACCAACGCCCCTTTTCGGTTATTTGAATTTTCATCTTGGATGTAGTGAGGAATGAAAGCAATCGAGACCGTGGCATGAGCAAAAGAGAGTACAAACTTGAGAACACTTATTCAATGCAAGACGTTACACTAAAATGCATGAGGTGGAAAATTAGAAAGAAAGGTCTGGTTCGGCTAGTGCGCGGCAGGTGAAGAAATCTCCTAGTTGTTACGAGTGACTAGTCCAGTACGCGGTGCCAGCCGTCTATACAGTAGCGAAGGGAAAAACTACATTTCAAAATGAAATCTACAACACACACACGTTCACCAGTTTGAAGACTACAAAGCGTACACTACAATTGTAGTAAAAACTACTTGAAGTGAAGAAATTTTAGTACTACGAAATGAAGTGAAGTAAATGAAGTGAAGTAATTGAAGTGAAGTAAATGAAGTGAAGTAATTGAGTGAAGTAAATGAAGTGAAGTAAATGAAGTGAAGTAATTGAAGTGAAGTAATGAAGTAATTGTAATATTAATGAATTGAAGTAATGAAATGAAATAATTGTAGTACTAGTGAAGTAAATTTTTAAATGAAGTGAAGTATTTTTTTTGATGATAAATGATGATATTTTCTCCAAAGTAACATTTGGCGACCTAAAAATAAAAAAAAAAGGTCGCCAGCCAGATTTCTTCATTACCTTCCCCTCCAACTTCCCAAAAATTTCACGTAAAAAATGCACTATTTTAAGTATGTTTCTCGTGCTTTCGGTAACTTTGAAGTGTATGTACTTTGTAGTGTTCGCTTTGAAATGAAGTGTACTATTTGAAGTTTATACTTTCAATAACTTTGGTGTTTGTAGTTTGTAGTGTGCACTACACTTCAAAACGTGCGACGTGTGCACTACATTGTAGTAGAGAGTACAGAGCGGACCCATCACTACTATACAGCCTCTAGCGGTGCCTTGCGGACTTATGTTACTAGTTGGTAGTTGATCCGACAAATGTCGCTCTGTGTCCGGCTCGACGTACCAATATTGATCTTATGCTAAGAATGAAAGAATTGGGTCCAGATGTATATATTATAATTTATTCAGAATTTATTTACACAAAATACAATTAAAAACATTTCAGGTAGAATAAATTTAAGTAGCTGTGATGAAATCGGGACAAAATACTTCGTTTTCCAATCTAAGATTAATTCTGTTTATCATTTTTATGATTATATTAACCGAATTGTACGCCGTAGCAAACGTAAATTGGCGGATTTTTCTTTGGTAAAGCAACCACAGAGTTTGTTAATCACTTAAGCATATTTGAGTGATGTCAATCGAATTGTAAGAGATTTGAACTGTACTCATATGCCAGGTGTTGAAGGCATGTATGGATGAGATCAAGAGAAATATCAGTGTGTTAGGCCCTGCACTACTCCAGTAAATAAATATTTCTAATTCATAAATTCTACACTCTATATTCTACAATGTCTGCTTAAAAAAATCTTTTTTGACACAGCGCGAAATTCCAGAAATGTTGAAAATATTTATCGTAAGACCTATTTATAAAGGTGGCACCCAAGATGACTACGTTTATTACGACTTATATGTGCATTGCCTGCAATTGAAAAAAATCCATAAATTCTATAAAGATACATCTGTAACTATGTAACAAAGTTTCAAATATAAGATTCGAAAAAATTGTTTACGTAAATTTCAATAATGTTAAAAATTGTAATAATATTCGTAGCGTATCCTTGGACCGGTTCTAGAAGGTGGACTTTGGCGCAGACGGAAAACTCACGTACTGAGTTTTCAGATTACTTTTAATGGTTTATCGGATTAAAAAATCCATATATAAAATTGGGGGAGAGGTCATTCACCAGTCACCCAGTCACAATCAGTGGCTGGGTCATGTCGAGAGAATGACTAAACGTCAAGCACGAAGTTCCTGTTGAATTCAAGACCATCAGGGCGAAAGGGCTCAGGAAGGCCAAAACTAAAGTGGAGCGACAATGCCTTGGAGATCCAGAACTGGAGGGTTGGCGCAAGACCGAAATCGGTGAAGGAAGACTATTGAGGAGGTCAAAAGGTGTTCTGCTTACACCTACGAAGGAGCAGGGTGTATCAGATAACAACGAGTTCCAAGTCATAATACCGTACCTGACAACTAATGTATGGCTTTACAGACTTTACCAATGTAGTTTTAGAAGTGCCAAATCAACAACAAGTCGAATATTTACATTCCGGTTAATACTTGAGAAAATACGAGAAGTCAATTCTGAGAAACATCACCTGTTTATTGAAATATAAGCTGAACAGACTCAACATAGTAACAGCGATACCTCGCTGTGTATCGTACGTGAGGAAATAGATATACAAATAAATCTATTATATAAATATCATGTACTCTGTATATATTTAGCATAAAGTATATCTGAACCCTGCTGGAAAATAACTCAATTTTCTTAAATTAGTTTGTACTTTCATACAGGATTTTTCCAAAGGTATGGCAAACAACGCACGCTGTCTCATAACGCCCTGGTGTAAGAAAATATATTTAAACCGGTGTGACACTCCACGCACACGGAATACACCAATAGGAACGTTGATCACGGATGCCGCTATTATAAAACTCGTTCCGAAGAATTATTGAATTTTTCCTTGTTTTGCTGTTTTATACTTGCATACTTTTTTTGGGGGAAAAAGTTTTTTGTTGAGATTGAGAGATCTCAACAAATAGTAGTAGCATGCGATCACCAATTTATCCTCTACAATAACTGTCATCTCGCCCGAGACCTGTTTTTCTTAATAACTGTGATTTCGGAGATTCGTTACTAGCCAGGTAGGATTCTGGAACGCATGGATAGGTACTCCAGTTGCAGCAGTGTTCCGTCAAAAATGTGATCAGTAAGCTACAGGTACCACAAAGCAGGAAGTCCCAGCGATGAACAGGCACGAGGTGATTACACTTGCCAGGATCTCACAAACCTTCGTGTCCCAACAGTGGCTGTCATCATAAAGTCAGTCATGCCTGGAATAATTAACTGCTGCCCGGGAGTGAGCCTTGGGATAATATTTCAACACACTACCTTCGTAGCTTTGGTTCCTAAAGGCTTTTTAGGACTGCATTCTGTAACCAATCTGGAAGGGTCCGTCTTCAGAAAAAGTTACAAGACACCAAAAATCCTATCATAAAAGAAAGAAATATAAAAATGAAAAATAATGGAGTTACCACACCGTGGGAGGGAAAAATTTAGGTAGAAATTGGGTGATTTTTACAAGTAGGTGATTAATTATTTAATTTTTTTTATTGGCACTCATTAAGGTATATATTGAACTATTATTTTAATGGTAAATATTAGGTCTTTACATATGAAATTGAGGTTTAGTATGGGAGGAACATAAAGCCGATTTTTTTTATTATAATATATTTATTTAATCAAAGTATGTACCATTGCTATCTATGCACTTTTGCCATCTCATAGGTAGTTCATCGATCCCTTTACTAAAAAAACCATTCGGACGGGAATCAATAAAATCTTTGAAGGCGGTTTGGACTGCCCCATCGGAGTTGAATTTTTTCCTTTGCAAGAAGTTATCCAAATTTCGAAAAAAATGGTAATCTGTTGGGGCAAGGTCCGGAGAGTACGGTGGATGTCTTAGACATTCCAATTGAAGCTCCTCTAATTTGGTAGCCGTCTGTTGTGCAGTGTGTGGTCTAGCGTTATCATGAAGCAGCAGTGGCCTAGAGCGATTAACCAGCCTTGGTTGTTTAGCAGCTAGCTTTTCCATCATGGTTTGCAGTTGCTGACAATAGACATCTACCGTAATCGTCTGGCCAGATTTAAGAAAGCTGTAGTGAACGACACCAGCACTAGTCCACCAAACGCTCACAAGTATCTTTTTTGGAGTCAATTTTCGCTTGGGGCATGGTTTGGCTGGCTCGGCAGGGTTCAGCCTATGCGATGAGCGCTTCCGATTATCGTACAGGATCCACTTTTCATCACAGGTAATGATTCGATTTAAAATCCCTTCATTATTGTGCCGGTTGAGTAATGCAACGCAGCAGTCGACGCGCTTTTGTTGATTTGCTTCACTCAATTCGTGAGGTACCCACCTTTCAAGCTTTTTCACCTTACCAATTTGTTTCAAGTGGATTAAAATAGTTTTATCACTAACACCGCAGCCTGCAGCTAACTCGGATGTAGTTTGCGATGGATCCGCTTCCACAATAGCCTTCAATTCTTCATTATCAACTTTGGTCTCCGGCCGTCCACGGGGCTTGTTCTGCAGGTCGAAATTTCCAGAACGAAAACGTTGGAACCAAAAACGCACTGTGTTTTCTTTTGCGGCACCGTCGCCATACACATCATTAATCCTTCGAGCCGTTTCTGCAGCACTGGTGCCACGGTGGAACTCGTACTCGTAAATAACGCGATATTTCAAGTTTTTCATTTTGTAAACTGAGTGACGCAAAGAAAATAACAATTGAGAAAAAAACAAATGAATTATAATTTTCAAAACACAAATACATGAGTAAATAACTGTATAAATTTGGATTTGGAATTCCTAACCAAAGAAAAGATATTTGAGATCAAATTTGCCAGTACGGCAAAACGTCAATTTCATATGTAAGGACCTAATATTTGAAAAACAACACAGAATGATCGCGTCACGTCTATTTCCGTCGAATTCCTCCTCCGTGACTGACACACAACTTTTTCCGGTGCAACGCTTGTTCGAGACAGAAAGGAAGATCACCACTGACTTGTTGAGAAATGTAATAATCTTAATTTAGAGTAAGGAGAGCGTCAATCGCCCGGAGTACCTCACACGAAAGCAATAGCACACAACAGAGAGAACAATGCCACTCTTCGTTTGGGATCTGAAAAATACATAAGAATAAACGATACTTTAATCATAACAATTATTATAAAATAAAATAACAATCAACAGGGCTTAATGTGCCATATTATTTTTAATAATATAGTAAATACGTGTTGCGCTTCAATTCATACAACTGCAATGCAATAGACATGATGCAATAGGCATGATGACAATGAGTATTGAATTGAAGAATAAGTGATTTTAGAGAAGAGAACATTTTGAAAGGATTCTAAAAAATGGTCCAGTTTTTATATACACATACAGATTAATAAGGTTTTCAACAAAATAAAAGTATAAAATTTTGCACTCGGCCATTTTAACTGAAACACCGGTCAGAGCGAATAACGTCACGCCTAAGTAACCAATACCGTGTCCTTCAACTATTGTCATAGACACAATGCAATGTTTTGGGCTTGATGTCCAGTAGACGCCATGACAGCTGCAGGCGTTTTTGTGCAAAATTAAAAACAGATCATAATATGTATATATGTGTGTATATGTATGTATGTATATATATATATATATATATATATATATATCTATATATCTACTATATCTATATATATATCTATATATACATATGTGTTTTTGTTTTTTGTTCTGGCCTTTTGTTCCTTTTGTTCTGGCTCTTGCCCCGAGCAGTCGGGTTTATTCGTCCAGTTTTGGGCAGGAACCAAAAT
Organism: Agrypnia vestita; assembly: GCA_016648135.1. Classification (NCBI taxonomy): domain Eukaryota; kingdom Metazoa; phylum Arthropoda; class Insecta; order Trichoptera; family Phryganeidae; genus Agrypnia; species Agrypnia vestita. The sequence goes on along the minus strand of JADDOH010019923.1, from coordinate 5,362 downwards.
AAGAGGCCCTTGAGAATAAGCAGTGTTACCTGTTCGAAACGTCGGGAGTTTAAAAGTCCTTTTCAGGACTGTTTGACGCGGGTTCCCCCAGAAAGTAGTTCGTATGTATATATTTATATATATATATATGTGTGTATGTATATGTATATTTTTAGATATAACCTCATAATATGTATGCCTTGAATATAAAGTTTGTAATATACATATTATGGAATAAAAAAAAATTGAATTGAATTGAATTGAATAAATTACACACATGGGGATCAATACTTACATAGCAACACACCCCATCAGTTCTGGGCAAATGATTAGGTTCGCGTTTATCGACGGCAAGAATCGTCAATCTTGCCCACCGCCCGCTCTTACGACCCTAATGTCGCTGTCGAGGGTACGGACGTCGCCGAATATCGACCACTTTCTCAAACACGTCCGGCAAAGTTTGTCCTCGTAGCATTCTTCATTGCTTCAGCTATCGGCCTCACGCACGTGGCGCACAGGTCTTCGGTGAACTGAAAACATTTTACACGCGACAATGATTAATTGAACAGTACAACCGGATATCCGGCCGCTGAAAATATTTTACACACAATGATTAATTGAACAGTACAGCCAAATATCCGGCCGCTGAAAATATTTTACACACAATGATTAATTGAACAGTACAACAAGATATCCGGCCGCTGAAAATATTTTACACACAATGATTAATTGAACAGTACGGCCAGATATCCGGCCGCATCCAAAATGAGCAATATTGCTATTTCAAGTAAAAAAAGTAGACTGAATGCGGTAGAAATGCGGTCACAAAGACGCTCGTGTGGAAAATCTTTGGTCGACAGAGTGAGGAATGAACAAATTAGACGTGAATGCGATGCTGGCTGCGGTGTGGTAGATAGAATAAAGAAAGGAGCGCTGAGATGGTTTGGTCGTGTGGAACGTATGGACGAGGAAAGGATGGTTAAGAAAATATATGAGGCGAGTGTTGAAGGCAAGGCGTCCGCGAAAGACGTGGCGCGATCAGATACTACAAGTATTTGAGGATGGCCCTGTTAAAAGCCGCAACAACCGTAGAATTTGTATGAGAAGATGTATGAATGTGGCCGAAGCAAAAGTGGCGTGCCAGGATAGAAGAGTGTGGCGTTCAATCCTCTCTGCCTACCCCTGCGGGGAAACGGCGTGATGGTTAGTTAGTTAGTTAGTTAAGTATCTTGATATAGTATTTTATCACATTGTAATGCCGCGAATTTTGACATTTTAAGTTTTACAGGTTTGAAATGAATGAATTCAATCAATCAGAAAGTTCTAAAACGTAAACAAACGCTAAATTATTCACAATTATGAAGATGAGCTTTCCAATTAATTGAATCCATTAATTTCAAACCTGTCAAATATAAACATTAAAAATTGGCGGCATTACAATATTATACAATAACTGTCGAGATACAGAAATAGCAATATTGCTTATTTCAGAATAGGTACGGCCGTAAGTCTATTAATTTCCTTCTGTCTGACAACCTAAGGATATTGATTTCATTCATAGGCACGTTGTGGCCAATTGAAGAAATGGGTATCTTCTCATTGGCAAATATTAAGAATTTATTTATCAATCTATTTTATTTAGCTCCACACTTAATGTTATGTAGGCTAATACATGATTTCACTCAAACATATTGCTTTCTATCTAGTCATTTAAAAGTTTTTACAATAAAATTTTTGCACTCCTGTTTAAACCTCCTTATATTCACTGTGTTTTGAATTTACTTTGGCAGGCATCATTCAATCTTGTGAGGTGTTTTTCTTTTTCTTCGGAAGTCGTATGTTGTCGCTTCCTCTTGTACTGTAAGAATGAAAATCCCTATTCAGCTTCATCCTGTCATCAAAGTATTTGGGTACTAATCTGTGTTTAATTTTAAACATTTGCACCAATACATTATACTTTATTATTTGATTTACTGTTTCTAGTCCTAGAGCATTCAACACTTTTTTCTCCTATTACACTTCAATATTCTGCGCATCGCTCTGTTTTGTACTATTCGAAGTTTCTTCAGCATTCCTTCGTTGCTAATAAATAATATACTGAAACAATAATCTATGTGCGGGAGAATCATTGTATTTATGGAATAGATCCACTTATGGTCGGTACTTATATAGTATAACATAGGGACCGATCTTACATGGCTATTTATCCTTTCATTTCTGATTAAATGATTAGGTTCGCGTTTATTAATGGTATTATTCCTCAAATTTTGCCCTCCACCAGCTCTTATGGTTCTCCTATCGAGCGGACAGACGTCGCCAAATTTTGACCATTTTCTCAAACATATCCGGCAAAATTTGTGCTCGCAGTAGTCCGCAATTTCGATTTCTCCCTCAGCTAACGGATTCACGCATGTGGCGCACAGCTCTCTGGTATGCTGAAAATATTTCAAACACAACGATGATTAATTAAATAATACAGCCAGAAATCCGGCCGTGTTCTGGAGTATCCGGTTATCCGATCCGGTTCAATCCTGCCACACTACTTCTGCGTCGACCACATTGATACTTCGCATCTTTTTAGGCACGCTATCAAAACTTTCAACCGGGGCACGCTCCAGCATTTGGTTTACCCGACGGTGCCAGGTCTTTCGCGGACGCGTCTCGTATACTTTCTTTATCATCATCTCCTCGCCCATAGTTTCCACACCTTGGAATTGCTATTCATAAAGAATAGTATGAAACCAGTGATGACGTATGAAGTGGAGACGATGGCCCTTACAAATTAAAGTGTAGGGAAGCTCAAATGCACACAACGATCCATGGAGAGATCCATGCTTGCCGTAAACCTAAGAGATAGTGCAGACGCAGAAGTATAGTAGTGGATATCATGGATCCTGTAGCGAAGCCAAAACGGCAATGGGCAAGACATGTTGCAAGGCAAGATTCTACAAGGTGGACTCCCAGAGTTCTGAAACGGAGACCTTGGGGAAATAAAAGATGCATCGGAAGACCTCAAAAGAGATGGACCGACGATATAGACGCTGTGGTGGTGGAGAAGAAATGGCCACAACTGGCAAGTAACAATAAAGAATGGAAGGATATGGAAGAGGCTAGCAGTGGAGAGATGAAGGCTGAGGAAGAAGAAGAGAAGAAGTATGAAACCAGTACTATATATTTATACAGGGTGTCTCGTAGCTAGTAGCAAAAACTTCGGAGGAGTCTTCTTCGGTCAATTTTAAATAGAACATATCCTTTGCACTTTGGGTGAAGTTGACAGTTACGGCAAGCGACATGAAAGTTTGCTTTTTTCAATATATCATACATTTTTAGATATATAAGGGTTATCTTCCGGTTTGTGTCTTCATCATGTGGACACATCAGCCCTGATGATGGATCCTGCAATGGGATCCAAAACGTCGGCCAGAAAGGTCGTAATAACACGGCATAATACCCCAGAAGACACAAACCAGAAGATTCTGAGTGGCCGTGAAAACCTAAGATTATATTAGGGTTATGTTTAATTTAGATTTCTAATATTTCAGAAAACTTTAACGTAGAAAAACATAACGTTCAACATAATTATGCCACGGGTTCAAAAAGTGTTGAGGCGCAATATCCGCAGTATTTTCTGCCATTAGCATCTCTCACTCCTGCGCCATTCCTTCACTTCTCGCGGCGAAACTGTTACCCCAAATTAAAAGCATGTCTTCAAAAATTTTTTTGTTTCACTTGTTTATTACATGCTTTTATTTAACTCTTTGCCACCAGACAAACACCAGTTTGTGGTGGAATCGTGTAATTGATTTTTCACCAACTTCCCGAATAGCTAATGCTCTGAAACTTTCAACTTTTACGTTAAGTGGATGACTATAATACATTATAATTTTTTCGATTAGAATTAAAATTCACGTTTTTCACATTAAATTAACAATCACTTCACATATTTGAATACATTTTTGAAACTTCGGGCCGTAGATGCTCATACAAATTCGGTTTTTGCTGTCTTGATTCCAAAAATGTCATAAAATAACCCGGCACGCGGGATAAATAATTTACACCCCTATGAATAAAACAGCAAAAACATATATTTTATATGGACATCTATGGCGTGAAGTGTCTGCTTTCAATAACTGCTTTCAAACTTGTTTGCGCCAAAATTGACACCATTTATGTAATCAGGACCCTTTATTAAACCAGGGAAAAAAATAAAATAATAATATGGGTACTGTGGTCATAATGATTTTTGGGAATTTTGTATTAATACACAGTACCCATATTTAGACTTTGACTTACCAGACCTCACTTGGTAATAAGCTTCCGATACGAACGGACGTGTACGCACTGCCCCTCGTGACGGAGATTTATTAACAAGACAACCTGAAGATGCCTGTTGTGATTCAGGCGAAACGTCGGTTGACGAATGGTCCTTCTGAGGACCAGATTTTGACGCGGGTTACCCCTAAAGAAATTAATACTAACATTTCTAACACCCGTGAAAACCTTCATTATAACATATATATATGTATATATTAGGTCCTTACATATGAAACTGGCGTTTAGCATGGGAGGAACATAAAGCCGATTTTTTTTTATTATAATATATTTATTTAATCAAAGTATGTACCATTGCTATCTATGCACTTTTGCCATCTCATAGATAGTTCATCGATCCCTTTACTAAAAAAACCATTCGGACGGGAATCAATAAAATCTTTGAAGGCGGTTTGGACTGCCCCATCGGAGTTGAATTTTTTCCTTTGCAAGAAGTTATCCAAATTTCGAAAAAAATGGTAATCTGTTGGGGCAAGGTCCGAAGAGTACGGTGGATGTCTTAGACATTCCAATTGAAGCTCCTCTAATTTGGTAGCCGTCTGTTGTGCAGTGTGTGGTCCAGCGTTATCATGAAGCAGCAGTGGCCTAGAGCGATTAACCAGCCTCGGTTGTTTAGCAGCTACCTTTTCCATCATGGTTTGCAGTTGCTGACAATAGACATCTGCCGTAATCGTCTGGCCAGATTTAAGAAGGCTGTAGTGAACGACACCAGCACTAGTCCACCAAACGCTCACACAAGAAACTTTTTTGGAGTCAATTTTCGCTTGGGGCATGGTTTGGCTGGTTCGGCAGGGTTCAGCCATTGCGATGAGCGCTTCCGATTATCGTACAGGATCCACTTTTCATCACAGGTAATGATTCGATTTAAAATCCCTTCATTATTGTGCCGGTTGAGTAATGCAACGCAGCAGTCAACGCACGTTTGTTGATTTGCTTCACTCAATTCGTGAGGTACCCACCTTTCAAGCTTTTTCACCTTACCAATTTTCTTCAAGTGGATTAAAACAGTTTTATCACTAATACCGTAGCCTGCAGCTAACTCGGATGTGGT
>JADDOH010019921.1:0-15611 GCA_016648135.1 Agrypnia vestita | reverse complement strand
AAACGATTACAGATTGTGAAATAACAGTAAATAGTTAAAAACTCTGAATTAAGGACGTCTGATTTTATAATTATATTGTTTGTTTATGGTAAGTTTTAGTAACCTGAAACCTTTTTCCAGTATTTTATGAAACAGTCGGATGAAACTGTGAGTTTATCTCTCCCAATACGGGAGTGTCCCGATGGGAAGGACCCAAAAGAAGGAACGCAAAATTATGTGTTGAAAGAAAAAACTTTTTTCACGTGTTCATGAAAAACTGAAGTTCTTACATAGGTTCTCTTTGATTTTCCTCTATGGCTAGCTAATTTCCAACGTATTTGTTCTATCATTCATTTTCCCCAATAATTAATGCTAAGAATTATACGATACTAACATTTACAAACATATATGTATTAAATGTTAAATACATTTTATTTGCATAAGCAAATTATTTCATCGTGTTTGCTTGGCTTAGTGTTATAAGGTCGTGGGTTCAACCCACATCCTGAGAAATTCGCAAGTTGATTCAGATTAAGCGCTAAGCTTGAAATGAATAATAATTAAGTCTATTTGATACGAATACTACAACTAAACTTCAAACTTCTCTGTAAAAAAATGTAAATGGTAACTTTTAACGGGATTGAAATAATAATTGTTATTTTTGCAGTTTTTATTCTATTTAAAATTGATAAAACAGTTTTTGATAAAAAAAAACATGTTTTTCTTATCCCTTAAATACATTAAATTTGAATTTTCATTTAATTTTTACATATCCGACGTTCATACCTTACTTGCCTTTAAATAACTATGTATACAAGGGATATATTCTTCAAATAATTTAAATAAAACATCGTTAACATGTCTGATCTGCTATCTTGTTTAAAAATCTCCGTTAATTATTGGACCTAGAGTAAAAAAGTTAGAATATTCGTGTACACTCTTTGATTCCTGAGGTCAGTATATTAATGATTTTTTATAAAAGTGATTGCAATTTATTTTTTGAATTGATAGATTCATTTTATAATATATATAAAAAATATGTTTAAACAAAACATATTTTATATATATTTTAATATATTAAGCCTCTTTATTGTTGTCATATATAGTGTTTACCGGTTTCGATTGTACTTAACCATCTTTAGGATGGTATGAGATATACTAACCTGAATACAACCGTTTTTAATTTGATTATTTTGTAACAATCTTTTATACCTTTGTTCTAAGAATACAATTACTAATTTTGTCCACAGAGCGATAATTATTATTCAAGATAAATTATAGAGGTCTCACAGAGACGAAGCCATTTATATGAAAATTGTCTCTAGCATTTTCTATTCAAATATATAAAATAAACTGATTTAGAACACATAGTTATACAACTTTCAAAATTTTGATAATGTGTGGATTTTCTTACGGTGGAATTGGAGAATGTTGCATTGTATAAAGTGATCGCTTAAGCCATACAGATCACAAGCCCTGGGCTACCATATAAAGGCTTCCATGCACGTTTCCCATATAAATAGTTTCGTTTATGTGAGACTTCTATAATTTATCTTAATGAATGCTTTAGTGTTTGATTTTTATTATTTATTGATTTATTTATCTCTAATGCTTCTACATTAATTGCGACTTAAGTTGTTCGATTCTTCCAATGTAATCCCTACCTTTCTCCCGCCCCGTAGCTGATTCTCTGTCTTTCTCTGGTATGCTTTCTCTCACTATCTATATACTATACTTCTATATAATGTAATTGTCTGTACTTAGGTTAGTTTATATGAAACTATCCTGAAGTTGGTTGGATGCAATATAAACTAGTACGTACATACATAGTTTATGTTGCAATAAAAAGGCTTAAAATTTATTTTTTATTTATATTACATTATTATGTCAATGCACAAGTGTGATATCTTAGACCGGCTATGGTAGTGGTAATGTTTTTTTCTTCTGCTGTGAGGTGCAATTAAAAAACCGGAATTATTTCAATAGTTTTTTTTTTTTTTTTAAATAGTGATGCGAACACGGAATACGTGTCACATCAATATTCTTACTATTTTCAAACTAAGCTAAACGCTTGTGCTATGAAAATAGGACTAACTTTTATTCAGGACTTTTACAACAACACTCTACGCTAAGGCAATCGCTCGTGGCAGTGCGTCATTCCACAAAAAGCGCACAATCTGGAATGCTTGCCGTCCGTGAATTCACGCGGTCACATTCTCGCATCTTCCATCCCGCTCGCGCACACCCTGACATCCATGACATCGAGATGCATTCAATGTTTGATTTCTTTGAAAATGTGATTTCTACATACAATTCAATTTAATTTATTTAAAAATATTTACATTACAAACGAAGTGTTCAAGGCATATATATTATGAGAGTATAAATATCTAAATAACAATATTTAATTAATTAAATAAAAATAACATAAAACTGGTCAAAGGCGTAGGAGAATCCTGCTTCGGAAAACCTCTTCAGACACACGGAATATATCAATACCCAAAGCGATTTTGTTCAGCATAGCTGTACAAGCATAACCATCGGTAGGTTGGTCCTGTATATTGGAATGTACATACAAACCAATGCTCCGCATAATTTCAGGATTATCGATCATACCGCACGACAATCGATAAAAATGTGTAATCAAATACACATTCCTTCTAGTCTCTAGACTATTGTAGCCAAGCATACCCTGGAGAAACTCGGTTGGGTAGAGCCAAGGATACTGCCCATACTCTCTCATGTAGAGATATCTCAGATTTTATGCTCCACGAACCATAGATTGACTTTGCACCCCTAAAAATAAAACGATCTTCAAAATAATCAATTCCATAATGGGATTAGTGAAACGGAAATGCAGCAATAGTTTATTGGTGTAGGTGCATACGCACCCACCGTAGAGGTCATCAGACAAAGTGCACGAGAACGCCGGACCATCAACCCCGCGACACGTTCAGCGGAACTCACCCATACACAGAAGAAGCGGACGAACCGACACACACACACACATACAGACGTGGCAAGAATGCCGCGTAAACAAAATAAAGGTACATCAAGTACACGAGCTCCCGATGTAGGCCATCGCGCTGTCAGCAATACCTACACACAAACAGCTAGAATTCAAGAAAGTTTAGGGAGAAGACGGAGAAACGGACGCAGAGACAGACGATAATGAGACTAGACAGGATGACGAAGATGAATATGCCGCATATTGCAAACGTCATTTTTAATCCAAATAGCTTATTGTTTTAGTGGTTAAGATACTTATGGCGTCATACAAACCATAAATATATAAATATATAAACCACCAATCTGCTCCACACACACACACAAACGTGGCAACAATGCCGCGTAAATAAATCGAGGCACAGCAGGTTACATGAGTCTATAGAGGTCTATTTAATCGCACCATCAACAATCCACACACATACACACAGATAGATTTAAAGAAAGTTATAGCAAAATATGTAAAATGCAGCAAACGCCCTATACGGGCATGTCAGTCTGCCATCGACCTCCGGCATAGGCCGGAGGTTCTAGTCCATCGACTATCTATCATTGTCTTTGTAATCGTACTTATGTATAACATTTCACGACTTTGGAGATTTCCTGTCACATGACGTATGGTGACCTTAAAAAGCAGCTTCTCCAAATACAGCATACACCACGCTCAACCAAAACCCCCCAAATTGGTAAAAGTTTAATTTAAAATAAATACGAGTTTTGTCGATCCCTTGCCCATTGGTGTAGGTACGCAACTACACCCGGTAGGTAACATTCTAAACAGTATTCACGTTTAATCCGGGGATCGGAGTGTACCCCCGTTAAATGGAATGTCCGCCGGCCCTGCCTTGGACCGCCAGGACTCTTTAATCACACGATTTATGGCTCGACAAGGAGACACGGAGCCTCATTTATAACAAAAGCAAATTTGTTTTAGTCGGTTATGACCAATATTCGATTTAACGCGTACCTACTATTTATTTATTCAATACTAATGTAATAGGCATGATGACAGATTTTGAAATAACTTTATATTTATTTCATTGCTTTACTTTTATACATTTGATAAGGCTTGATTTTAGTATGCCTGTCTCACTAAAGAGCTCTGTGTTGTATTTTTTTTTTTTAATAATTTTTTTTTTTTTACATCTCTGACCCACAAAACATCACATTGATATTTGTCTGTAGGTGCATCAATAAATATATATATATATATGTTAGTTCTAACTACTTTGGGGGTAACCCGCGTCAAATTCTGGTTGTCAGGACCAGTCGTCTGCCGACGTTTCGAACAGATCTCACTGTTCATCTTCAGGGCGCCTTGTCGATGAGCTGCTTCTCCAAAAAGCGTACAACCGTTTGGGTCCGGAGCTCACCGTCAAGTGAAAGTTTGAAAAATTCTGCGTCACGTGTTTGTGGAGGAGTGGGTTTCTCCAGCGACGCCGTTAATGTGTTTTGCTCGGCTTCTAGTAATCCGTATATTTACTTTATTATCGTCATTATACAATGTTGAAAAGGTTGGATTTTCTAATTGCTTCGGTGTTTTCATCGTGATTTCTGGTTTATTATTATTAATATTATTTGTATTAGAAATTTGATTATTGTTATTAAGAATGTTACTCCATGCGGTCGGAAGTCGATTGCTATCGTCTCTGTTGTTCATTATATTACTATTTCTTTTATTTATTACAATTGCCTCTCTGTAGATTCTAAATGTTTCATTATTGAGACTGGCAACTACTTTTAAAATAGACTTCGACAATTCAAAACATTGTATAATGACGATAATAAAGTAAATATACGGATTACTAGAAGCCGAGCAAAACTCATTAACGGCGTCGCTGGAGAAACCCACTCCTCCACAAACAGAATTTTTCAAACTTTCACTTGACGGTGAACTCCGGACCCAAACGGTGTACGCTTCTTGGAGAAGCAGCTCATCGACAAGGCGCCCTGAAGATGAACAGTGAGATCTGTTCGAAACGTCGGCAGACGACTGGTCCTGACGACCAGAATTTGACGCGGGTTACCCCCAAAGTAGTTAGAAGTAACACATATTGTACCCGTGAAAGCCTTCGATTTAACACATATATATATATATTAACTCAAATACAAATCAACAATACAATACAACAATACAAGAAACAATACAAATATTACCAAAATCAAAATAAGTCTCTTTTATTTAGTAACATATTCATTAATTCTGTATTTTGCCCTTTTTTTATTAATATCCATTTTGACACGACATGGGATTTTATTTAATATTTTTGGTATGACATATTTTAATGTTCTTTGTCCATATTTATTTATGACCTTCGGTATTCGTAGTCCTTCTTTAACCGTAAATCTAGTACTATGTTTATGAATCAATCTATGCTTATATGTCCCATCTTCATGATATCGTGTAATAAGTTTGTACCACAAGATAGCATTAATTGATTGAGACAGGCAAAGTTTACAATTATAACTTACTTAAATGCAAATACATTTTATACAAAATACATTTTATATATAATGTAGGTTAAAGTCTAATATTACCGAAAATAACATTTTTCAGTAATAAACCAAGTTTTAAGGAAAATAATTGCATTTTAATCTACCTATTTTTAATTTCGCCCAAAAATGTCCGCAAATGTCATGGCGTCTACGTGACGTCAAGCCTAAGTAAACATTGCATTAACAGAATGTTAGGTAACTTAGTAGGAGTCGGGTAGTGGTTTTTAATTAGTTAACTAACATTCTGTTATAATGTCTAACCACAAATTTAATGCTTTAAATATTAATAATAAAACATTGCATTGTGTCTATGACAACAGTTCAAAGACACGGTGATGGTTACTTAGGCGTGTCGTCGTTCACTCCGACCGGTGTTTCAGTTGAAATGGCCGAATGCAGAATTTTTTACTTTTACTTTAATGTAGTTAAATTATTAATATATATTTTCGAAGTGGTAGTGGTAAAAATGTAACTATTGGTCTGTGATAGCCAAATAAGAGTTAAACATATTTTCGAATCGTCGCATCGCAGCACCGCAGAAATATGATGCGACGTAACGAAAAACGTGAATTCTCAAAAATAGTCCAAATGCCTACCCACTTTCATATTTTATCGATTTTAAGCCTAGAACGGTTCTGTATTCAAGAGTTTCAAAACTATACAATGACGCGGTTATTTGACGTGCAGACACCGGGCTGTATAACATGTTGCGGAAATGTCGCCCAAAAGGGTTATGATGATTAGTGCTGCGTATCTATTTATTCTAACGAGTTTATCGAAACCTAAGAGCAGAAAAAGGTGGTGGGTGCGAAAGTATTTACTGCAAAGGAAAAGAAGGATGGATGTTCTATGCGATCTTCGAATGTCTGACGGATCATTAGGCAATTTCATTCGAATGACAACAACTGATTTTGAAAAATTATTACAAATGATAGGGTCTTCCATAGCCAAGACATAATATTACGGAACGCTGTTTTATATCATATCATAAAGCATATGTAACTGTATCGCATGCGTCTTAGCTTGTCAACATACCACATGGTACTGACGCGCTGTATGATGTCCCCGTGTGCTCGCTCGGGTACCGTGCGCATGGCAACGTTGCCGCGGCACGTAGAAATGCTGCGCTATATTGCGCGCGACGTCGCAGAACAGTGCGTGACGTTGCAGCGTCACGTAGACCCTATGCCGCGCGTGATGTTGGGGGACAATTTGTCCCCTAGTGAATACGTGGCTTAAGAATCTGTTGAAATTCTTTATTTACTCACTGTGCTCATTCAAACAAATATTAGTTTTAAGACACTGATATACGAAAATAAAATACAATACACATAGTAGAATTGAACTTCAAATATATATGTATACTGTGAGCATACAATATTTTTCGTTTTTACTCCCTTTCTTTTAACTCGTAGCGTATGCTTACCGTGTCTGCCGAAAAAACTTTGGATCAATTTTTAACCCTTTTACCGTGATCCAATCAAGCTGAAACTTTGCAGGCAGACTCATGCCAACGATAAAAATGATCTAACAAAATTTCGTTTAAATTTTTAAAATAATTTTAGTACAATTTTCGATTTTACGAAATTTTAACGATTTAAATATTATTTAATTTTCGAGCCCGACGCATGTGGAGTAGGCGCGAAACCTATTTCAATGAGAAAGGGAGTATTATGAAAACTTGGTTTTTATGTATTAATTTTTTCGTTCTCAATATCAGTATTGAAATACACAGACTGGTGCAGTGGCGGTAGTCTCAAAAAATTAGGAATTCGTTTTCAGAAATAAAACTCGTTAATAAACAAACAAGGCGTTTGTAAGATAAATTTCAATGTTCCATTGTTAAAACTTTTCCCGCTTAATGCACCTTCAAAACAATCTACGTACAAACTACATGTTGCTTATTTTATTTTATTCTTATGCAAATAAAGAACTTTCCACCGAGCGCAGAGCCGCCCCAGTAATTTATGTTGTAAAACCGATGCCAACGAATAAAATCGAAAAAAACTTTTCCAATGCTAGGGTCATAAAAGTTCCCTCCGTATTGGTCCCATTGTGCGCCGTTTGAATGGAAAGTTGGGTTGTGAAGAGAAACACCAGAAACCACGACCACGGGGGGATGGAACCCTTCAAATTCACGACGCTGGGCTTTCCAACTATCTCTGCTGCAGACTTATTGAGCCACCACTGTGTTGTGGAGTTCTGAACATTTTTGATAACCAGGAAAAGTTGTGGATGGAAATAGGAAGCTTAATGATTGACGGAGTAAAAGCTTTTTTTTAATTTTAAGACAAGTATTTTTTATCAATAGAACGTTAGTTTAGAAATTAAAAAAAAAAAAATTTTTCTTTATATTTTCAAAGCTTTATTTTTCAAGAATATGTCCTTAAGAGGATTTATCAAAATTTTAATTATTTCAGGAGATATAGCTATTTTAGTGAAACGACATCCAAACCGGCAGGGCCGTAACGAATCGAAGAAAACACGTTAGGGACCATCCGTCTACCTGCGATCCCATTCTCTCGTAAATCCTTATGTACTCTTGTTTTATATATTGAAATGTAATAATCCAAGGTCACCCGCAGAAAATTCTTTTTTGAGGTAGAGGAAGGCCCAGTGTTTGGAGCAGGAATCGCGGGTTAATTAAATGAAAGTATGAAATGTCATTTTATAACGCGTTTTTCTCGAAACTATTTTTTTCAAAAAGTTTGTCAGGATTTCTCAAATTCTACTTAGCGATTTACTTTAAATTTGGTGTGAGTTTTCTCTACATATGTCTCTATTGTACTAACTATGATTTATAACAAATTTAAAAAATTTACTATTTTGAAAAAATTCGGAAAAGTCAAAAAAATAGTAAAAAAAACTTAAACTTAACTTTTCAAAAATCCGCAATTTAGTGAAAAAAATTTTTTTTACTACTATAGCAGCATTTATCTAGATTAAAAATCTTTTTTATTTTATTGTTTCAGATCATTTGGAGGGTTGCAATCGTGACAGACTTGGCGCGCCATTTTTTTCCAATCCCCCACTTCAACAGCTTATAACATTTTGGGTTTTGATTTTTCACTTTTTTTTTAATGTATTGTTATGGATACTAAAAATATTTTTTATTTTTTATTTATAGCACCCGACAAAACACCTCAAATTCATGCCTCTAGACTAGAATACCCCCTTAAACAGCTACGGATTGACGTTCCAATCATAATTAGACAAAGTAAAATGACTACAACTAAGAATACTTAAAACTAAAGCAAATAAAATACAAAAAGAAGAATGTAAGAACCAACAAGAAAACCTATTCAAAATGTGTACAATCTTACCGATTCGAAAACAACTTTATTATAAACTGACAATGGAAGAATACGAGAATGAGAGATTTAAAATACTGGTACAACATGAATATACGACAAGACAAATAACGAATAAGAAACTAGAAATAAAAAAACCCAATTATTATGGAGACAACCAAATAGTGCGTTATACCAAAACTATTCAACAAACTACCGGATAGAATAAAAAATGTAACGGGACAAAAAATATAGAAAAACCCTAAAGAGATAAAGATTTAAATTTGTAGTTTTATATTATATTATTATTTAAGGACAATTAATTAAGGAAATGCACATATACTGTAATCAAATCCTTGCGTTATAACTGTAAATACAGTTTTGAAAGAGGTAAAAATAAAATGGCAATAATAAAAAATAAAAATAAATTAAACGTATTCAAAATATTTAATCTTGGAAATCTAAAAATAATCTTTCGGTTAGGTACGAAATATTACTGGCAACTTCACAATTCAACCTTTGAGTGGGCGCGTTGACGTAAATTTTGTGATAAATTCACGAGTATACCAACAGCGCCATAACTGGATTCTGTTCCGAAAATAATGTTCATTTAATAATTTATTTTGTGTTGACACTTTGTAAATGGGTAATATTGATAATTTATTCTCTTTGAAGTCTTTGGAGTGAGCCTGAAATAAAATTCACGTAGGTATTGAACGTTATTAAATTAAATTAATTAATTAAGTTTCATTTGTAAACTTAATATTTTTAATTCTCATAATAAAATCTTTATATATTTCTATATTTCTAGATATTTCAAAAATATATCTTTTGCGAATAAATGTATTGAATTAAGTCGATTGAAAATACAATGATTACCAGATTTTTGTCAATTAATGGTTATGCGATTTACGTTTCGGTAATTTTTAGGCAATAATTTTTTCAATAACATTATAAGCACTATATTGAACCAAATCTTGAAATTGTAAAATATTTGCAAATCTATAACCATGCATCTTATTCTCGGTTAGTTTATTCAAAATAATACAAATTCGAGGAAGTATGTAAACTATAATTGATATTGTAATTTAAAATATAATTTAAATAAAAGTTAAAAACAAATTTAAATTGTAAAATTATATTTTTAAATTTTAACAAAAGTTTACTATAGTTTTTAAATTCCTTGTTTAGTTTATATATCGGTTATAAAAGTATGAAAAAAGTTTACTCCGAGTATTTTTTTGTCGAAATAGAAACACGAAAAATACCGTTTGAAAGTTGTTGAAAAAATAAAATTGAATTAACATATAAATTATTTTTCTTCTTCTACAAATGTAGCAAATTTATTTTGTGGTAACATAATTATAATTAATATAAATTAACTTTGTTTAAACCACTTTTTTATTGAAAAAAATCAACATGTTTCAAAGCCAATGGCTTCTTCATTTCAAGAAGCCATTGGCTTTGAAACATGTTGATTTTTTCAATAAATAAGTGGTTTAAACAAAGTTAATTTATATTAATTATATAAATTATTGATCATAGTACATTTTTGAATAAACACATTTTTTTATATTTTTGGCTGTACAAGAAATTAAAAAACGTAATAAAATAAATTTAATTACATTCATTTTGGGTGTTTTAGTAAAATTTTTTTAAAAAGCCTTACAGCCACTTCAATAATACCATGTTTTTTTTTACAAAAAAATTCAATACCTTCGTCACAGTTCTATCCTTTTTCGTAAGAATTAAAAAAAAATCCCCAATATTTTTCCAAAAGCATTTAATAAGAATGATCTTTAAATATTTTATTCAAATGAACAATAAATATTGAATATTTATTGTTTTGTGTAGAGAAAGCTCATCAAAACTATCAAGATATATATAGATAGATCACGATATATATAATCTTAATTTTTATTAAATTTATACTTATTTCTATTGGTATAGATCAGAATGTACATGGGATAAAAATATATTGGAAAAGTAATTCTAATTGTTGTTACATGCCTATATATATATATATATATATATACATAAAAAAACGTTAAAAAATGTGATTTTTTTTATTAAATCAAATTAATAATAGTAGTAGAAAAGTTTTGAAAAATTAATTTTTAAAAATGTATAACTTTTTTTAATAAATTGATTTTGTGAGTAAGCCGGAGTTATGTATAAGCTGATAATCTATTTTTTCATTTTCACAAGATTTTTCTTTCGATAAACCGTGGCTTATAGACAACTTAGGGTAATTGTATTTCATTAGCCGGTAAAATTTCAAGGGTACATAAAACCTAAAGGCTCGATATAAAAGTGTCAAAATAATGTTTAAATATTGCATTACGAATTGTCACATAATTTACAGTAAACTACAACTTTTACCCCCAGAAGCAATTAAATCCACGCGGGGTGGGACGCTCGCCTTTTTTTAAATGGCTACGTATTTTCCTTTGGAGACCATTTATAGGGGACGCCAGTCAATCTTCAATTAGATTTCCCACGAGAATTCCGGTTAAGTCGAGGACCGGATTCATTTTACATTGGTTACGAGGAAAAAATCCTCGGCTTCACATTAAATTTGAAAAATAATAAAGCTCCGCCGAGCCCCGGGGAAATTCAGATTGCAAAACTGGGAAATGTGTTTAACACTTACAGCATCGGTTTGTTTGAGTTTGTACTTATTGGTCGGGTTGTACTTATTGGAAAATGCAAAAAAATTACAGAATTATGAGAAACCCACGATCGTAATACCTAGAATAAAAATTATGAGTTCGGTTTTCAGTCAAATCCTAAGGTATTTATTATAAAGAAGATTTCTCCAATTTATGGGTTTTATATAACTATACACATGGATAACAACATTTTTTTTTCAATTTTATTATTAAGTAAACTATTGAATATTTTCAAGTTTGTGTTTTCTGGAGTATTACGCCGTGTTGTTAAGACCTTTCGGGCCTTGGTCGTAACAACACGGCATAATACCCCAGTAAACACAAACTTGAAGATTCTGAGTGAAAACCTAAGAATATGATTGAATATTAATTTATATATATTTTTAAATATAAATATTAATACGTAATACGCGTCACTTCAATATTCTTACTACTTTCAAACTAAGCTGAACGCTTGTGCTATGAAATTAAGACTAATTTGCTGGTCTGAAGTGAGGTTTGAACCTGCAAACTTTGGACCACGAGGCGAGAGGCGAGGACCACAAGACCAACAAGCTAATCTTTAATTAATATAAATTAATTTTTTATTGTATTTAGTTCTTAAATATATGTTTTGGTAATTAAATGATTTATAAAATGATTTAGTTCATACCGTTTTAGTCTAATGTATTTAAAGTATATATGTTTTGGTAATTAAATGATTTAGTTCATACCGTTTTAGTGTAATGTATTTAAAGTATATGGAAAATAATGAATAAATTTTAATTTGATATCGATGAAAAATGTGACACAAAATGCAAGAGGAGCTACGAGAAAAAATATTTGTCGCCGCTGAATTTCGCTCTCCATACTAAACGAGTATCGAGATTGATATATTGACAAATAAATCTGATGGAAAGTATTTACTGACTCAAAGAAAATTATATTGACGTGGTATGTAAAAAAAGTAAATTAATAGCGTTAAATTTTGATACGTTTTGCTCACATATCCAATACGTAAGCAGTCATAAATGTTGTTTCAATTCTTCTAATATATAATATAATGTTTAACTTTTTGTTTCATGAATGAATTAAAAGAACTTCGATGTAATAAATTTATAATATTTTACCCAATCCTTGAATTACTTATTTATGTTTCACACATACACACACGTTCAAAACCAAAGACACGCACACACAAGCACAAACCAGAATCTCTCGTTACTTGGCAACGGGAGTCTGTTGGGAATCCTTCTTTTCGTCTCTAGAGACT
Organism: Agrypnia vestita; assembly: GCA_016648135.1. Lineage (NCBI taxonomy): Eukaryota > Metazoa > Arthropoda > Insecta > Trichoptera > Phryganeidae > Agrypnia > Agrypnia vestita. The sequence goes on along the minus strand of JADDOH010019921.1, from coordinate 2,916 downwards.
TGTTGCGAGACTGAGAATGAATCTCTTCTCGCGATATCTCGTCCCACCTTCGCCGCCTGCAAGGAAAATTAAATTAGACTAGTTAGAACTCGATTATAAATAACTTGAGCAGATTTCAGATGTTAGATATGATGATTATTATTCCCTGGGAGAACGGCATCAAATAGTACATTGTAGAGAACATCACATCATAGTCGAGTTGCTTCACAAATTTCAATTTGTATTAACGCTTTGAGATGTTAATTATGCGCTTTTGTTTCCAACACACCGTACCAAATACACAAGTTGCGCTGTGTGCTGTGATAACAACACGTGTGTTTTCATCTGCATGAACCGGAAATCTAATTTAGTATTTGATTATAAACAATAAACGCTAAATGATATTATAAACTTTGTGAGCAGTTAAACCACATAAAAGCACTTTATTTAAAAATAAGAGGAATGCAAGTAGACTGAATGCGGTGGAAATGCGGTCACTAAGACGCTTGTGTAAAAAATCTTTGGTCGATAGAGTGAGGAATGAAAAACTTAGAAGTGAATGCAATGCTGGCTGTGGTGTGGTAGATAGAATAAAGCAAGGAGTGCTGAGATGGTTTGGTCATGTGGAACGTATGAATGAGGAAAAGATGGTTAAGAAAATATATGAGGCGAGTGTTGAAGGCGGCAGGAATAGAGGGCGTCCGCGAAAGACCTGGCATGATCAGATACTACAAGTATTTAAGGATGGCCCTGTTAAAAGCCTCAACAACCTTAGAACTTGTATGAGAAGGTGTGTGAATGTGGCCGAAGCAAAAGTGGTATGCCAGGACAGAAAAAGGTGGCGTTCAATCCTCTCTGCTTACCCCTGCGGGGAAACGGCGTGATGGTTAGTTAGTTAGTTTACTTAAAGATAAATTTTATTTTTCTACACCAACTCAATTCGAATAATTGAGAAATAAAATCATGTGCGAATCTCGGCACGGAGCCATTGATTTTGTTGGCGCAACTTGACTGATATATTCTTTAATCCCACTTTTCTTCCTTTAGCTTTACCCGTCCTTATCTAACATGGCCTTGTATCTTCGAGACACGCGACGGAGAGCTCAGACTGCTGGCGCCACCTTGCGACGCGCCTGCTAAACTCGCGACACCCGAGAACCGAACCAGACTCAAGCAGTTTGACGGAGGTCATTGCGGTTCGATCTATGTATTACAAGGCGTGGCGCAGTACGTTACAAAACGTGACTGTAGATAGTCGGAATGTATATCTACCTAATTGGTGAAATTTCTAAATGCGATTGAATACGTTCTATTCTCTGTGATGTGATGAGAATAAATATGAAAAGCCGAAGCAGAGTGCCGGAAACGATCATTCCTTCCAGGTCAAAGGGAGTGCTATAATGGCGTCCTACTCGAGAATGTCCTTAATAATGAGAATCTTATATAATGCCTATTCTACCGGATTGCGCCACTTAATAAATTTTTGAATACAGTCATTTAGTTGCATTCAATTTATTTATTTTAATTTTTTCATTTCAATTCATCAAATGAAATGAAATTAAATTTGATTTTATTTTAATTAAAGAGATATACAGAGATGTTGATAATATTAGTTTATAAAAAAATAGTTAAAATATTACACCTAGCGCCATCTAGTAAAGTTATGGGAAACCAAGTGCTGTGTAGGGAATAAATGTCAGTTTGTTCAAAAAGTGGTAACCGTGTTTCATTAGACAATACAAAAATTAAATACAAGCAACCAAAAAATGATTATGTCACCTCTACAATTGAGAGATTTTGCAACATGCACCTATATGAAAAATAAATGCACATTAGAAAAATAATTTTAAAATAAAAAAATAATCAAATCAATAAAAAATATACTTGATACGTCTTGAAATTGCATTAGACTAGGCTAAAAAATAGTGGCTAAACTTTGTGGAAGTTCATTGTAAATAACTATGAATAGAACACAACGTTGTTTACTTCACACAATGACAGTTTAATTAAATAAATTAATTAAAACGTTTTCGATGCTTACTGCATCATCTTCAGTAATATACTAACTTAAGACTAGAAGACATTTTATCTACTACATAGGGGCGGGAGTTGTCGGGAGCGGGGGAGGGGCAGGCGGAAAGTGAAAGTGGTTGCTGGGAGGGAACAAACACCACTTATTACAACCCCCTTCTTACCATACTAGCCCCTCTCAGCAACCACTTTCACTTTCCGCCTGCCCCTCCCCCGCTCCCGACAATTCCCGCCCCATGTAGTAGATAAAATGTCTTCTAGCCTTAAGTTAGTATATTACTGAAGATAATGCAGTAAGCATCGAAAACGTTTTAATTAATTTATTTAATTAAACTGTCATTGTGTGAAGTAAACAACGTTGTGTTCTATTCATAGTTATTATAAAAGTCTTTATGAATAGAGATTCGGTCTTGGTATTCAGCCAATAATACTAAAGAGGCGCTAGGGAAAGATGGAAGCAAGTTTTGAGCCAACTAGGGTACCAACGGCATATAAGAAACACAGACTTAATTGAAGTTGTTATCAGCGATATTATACTATATAGTAGGACATACATATAGTATTATACATATAGTATCTTTGGTCGATAGAGTGAGGAATGAACAAATTAGAAGTGAATGCAATGCTGGCTGTAGTGTGGTAGATAGAATAAAGAAAGGAGTGCTGAGATGGTTTGGTCATGTGGAACGTATGAACGAGGAAAGGATGGTTAAGAAAATATATGAGGCGAATGTTGAAGGCAACAGGAATAGAGGGCGTCCGCGAAAGACCTGGCACGATCAGGTACTACAAGTATTTGGGGATGGCCCTGTTAAAAGCCGCAACAACCGTGGAACGTGTATGAGAAGATGTATGAATGTGGCCGAAGCAAAAGTGGGGTGCCAGGATAGAAGAGTGTGGCGTTCA
>JADDOH010019920.1:0-11260 GCA_016648135.1 Agrypnia vestita | reverse complement strand
TCCCCACTTTTCAAGAAAAAATCAACAAATTACAAAGCTTAAATTTAGCATAAACTTTGAAAAATAATTGAACATATAACCTATCTGATCATATTAATAGAAACTGAAATTACTCATTATAGAACAGGTATTTCAATACCTAGTATAATAAGATGCGATACAATAAAATGTTTCCTACCTTTATTATTATTAAATTTATACATAACCTAACTTGCTTGTGCACTAATAAGTGTATTTGTGGTACAACATTGTTTGCTTAAATATATTGTCACAAGATGGTAGAAACAGAAAGAAGTACAGCTTTTACACTAAAATTGAAAGACACTAGGAGGTTTTAGGATGGTCCATACGAATCTGTAATCAACTGTTTTACACTCATAAACTCTGGAAAAATCGAAAAACCACATTACCTACACTATACACACTTACACTATAAAAAGGGATGGACCGGCTACTACGCTATCTGTGTGCGTTGTTGACAGCGGGCTAACGCCATAGAATTCCACAGAAAAACGAACCATGCAGTGGTGTTGCCAGCGGGTGTGTGAGTAATCCATCGATAGTAAATCAAGCGAGAAGTTTTATAGCGCGAATCTGAGAGATTTAAGTAACTTGCTTCAGTATATAAGGGTCACGTAATTCAGGAGTGATAAAAGTGTGGCGAAGATAATTAGTACAAATTACGAAATTGTAAATTAGTGTGTGAAATATTCTATAAATATTTAGGGTATATTAAAGAACAGTGCTCCAATTAAATTCGCATCAAATAGAAGTTTAATTAGTTTTTAAGTGTTTCATTTACTTCCACAGCCACAATCCCTTGATACGATAAACGCCGATTCCTTAGTAATGGAATTAATGTCATTTTTTAATTTGAATAATTAAACAATAAAATAATAAAAAAATAAAATATCAAACATTTCGGCTAGAAGTAACTTGATGTAATTTTAGCATCTGGTTCAAACCCAAAAGGAGGCATCGCCGAATCCAATAAAATAATATCTTTATAATTATGTGATAATATATATATATATATTATATATATAGATATTTTTTTTTTTACCTTGTAATATATTTTTATCATAACTTGTATGGTTTAACTTTGACACTGAGTATTATATACATGCCATTGTTTCGCTGTACAAGGGCATTTTATAACTCTTAACACGGATGTGTTCTTCAAAATGAGCTTTGTAATTGAAATTCGTGTGGTAATGATTTCCTTACATACCCGAACTAATCTCGACTTGACAAGTCATACATATCCACGAGACCAATTGAATCTGTGAGACTTACAAATGACCGAAACGTCAAATAGCTCCGAGCTCCAGGCGACCTAAATGATTCTTTAACATCCTACCTTTGGTCATATTACAAGACATATGTACATTACACACATACACACGCACAAAAACTATGTTTTTTTTTTTTGTACACAGGTCTAGACAAAGGAAATAAATAAGTCATTACACACGTCGGCCACATTAGACCGTGTCATTAAGTTACAAACCCAGTGGATATTTTTGAAGTTCAACCAAGCATCATGAGAATTTTGTATTAGGTTATTGCTTAGTTATTTATTTTATTAATTAAGTTAAACACAAAAATTCAATTGGTTTAAACCACTCAACTATTATAAACCAACCGGTTTCGGAAACACCGTTCCTTCTTCAGAGTAAACTAAACAGAACAAAATATGTGTAATTACATTTTTAGCAACTTGTTTTAATATGTACCTACCTGTTGCATGAAAATATTTTCAACATTCTTTTTTTGTCTATTTTCAACGGATTTTTTAAAATTATTTCAATTTTTAAAAAATACAAATAGTGATTCGAACCAAGAGATTTTTTGTGATCAACTTAATTAACAATAAATAACCACAAATTACATAAACCTAATTACAAAAGTATATTTATTTTCGCGACTTTTTAATTTTACGTTTAATTGGCGTTTATCATAATATAATTCATAAATAGGGTTAGGTAATAAAAATTCACAACTAAAACTTTACGGCACATTAAGCCAGATAGTATTGGTCGTAAGCCCTGTGGCTCCCTATAAAGACTTCCATACATGTTTCCTATATAAATAAGTTCGTATCTGTGAGACTCTTATAGTATATTATGTGTTTGAAGGTCATTAAGAGGAGATGAAACAGATAGAAAATATAAAATGTATGCAAAGCGCTCTTTAAACCTTTTTCAGAGCAAAACGTCCAATCAGCAATCCCAATTGAGCTGACAAAGGAAAGTCAAAGCATTTCACGGTACAGTTGAGAACACTTTCGAGGATTAAATTTAAACGTGATATATCATTTTCACTGCTTCGAGATTTTCGATGTCAAAATGGATCTGTTAGTACCTAACGTTATTTTGAAAATGAAATATAAAGATAACAGTTTTTCATCTATTATAAGTCTATCCGGCCTAACGTCAACTACAAACTGACCTACGGCAGAATAATCTATAAGAAATTTTAATATCATCTGACAGAAATTGAAAACCTGGCAATGTATTTACGTATTAAACAAGGCAAGCGCTTTTAAAAGAAATATATTCTTGAAAATAAACAAAAAGTTAGATTTAAAAATATATTATTATTAAGTTCTTCTTAGAAACGTCAAAAACTCTTATTAATTTAGTTGAATGCATATTTATATATATAGTGTAAAAAATGTGTGTATCGTCTTCTTTTTCATCTTTTTCTGGCTGAAGGCTACTAGGACCTGTTTGTGTAGTTTTCCGCCTCTTGTTATGACTTTACATATTTTGGGGGGTTTTCCAGGCTTCCTTCTTCACCCTGGTTTGCCATATATGGCAAGGTTTGGTTGTGTTTGAGCGTCCATTTTTTCCACGTGGTCTCTCCAATTCCTTCTCTTTTGTCTCCCCCATCTGACAATATCTTGAATATCACATTTTTCTGATTGTAGTGTTTCTCATTTGTCGTATCTGTTTGTTATTTTTCTGCTTGCCTGTTATTTTTCTGAGGGTTTTCATCTCATAATTAATAATGTGGAATCAGCTGACTTTCCATATTTTGGGTGGTTTTCCAGGCATCCTTCTTCACCCCGGTTTACCATGTATGGCAAGGTGTGGTTGTCTTTGGACGTCCATTTTTTCCACGTGGTCTCCCCAATTCCTTCTCCTTTGTCTCCCCCATCTGACAACATCTTGGATATCATATCATTTTTCTGATCGTAGTATTTCTCATTTTGTCGCATAGTCTTCCCTGTTTTTTTCTGAGGGTTTTCATCTCTGTGTATATTTTCAAAGTATAATCAGCATGATTAATAAAGAGAACTTGAGAGTGAGATATGAACGAAGTGAGATTTTGTGATGCATCAATCTACTCCTGAGGAGAAATGGCGTGTTAGTAAGTACCTAAGTCATTTCTTCAGTCAAGTGAATAATTCTGTAGCAATAAGGCTTTTATGACATACATAAATGAATCTCAATTTTTTTTATATATGTCTTAATTCTTCTTCTTCTTCTTTTATTAGATCCTTGATCCGTTTTAACAGTTCAGTCCTGTTCTTGTGACAAAGACGTCCATCTCTCCCTCCATCTCTTTGGTGGTATCCCTGGCGGTCGGCGCACCTCTGGAATCCCGCGTATCATGGCTCTGGGAGGTCTTGTCTGGTCCATTATCTCGACATGGTCCCTCCAGAAACGCCTTCTCTTCCTGCTCCATCGTACAATGTCTTGTGTGTCGCAGATTTTGTAGATTTCTGCATTGGGTACACTGTCTCTTAGGGTCTTGCCCGCAATGGGTCATAGGGTCATGTCTTAAATTTAATTTAGATTAAATTTAATAAAATTTATGTATCCGTATTCATGATATTAAAATATCAAAACATTCTGTAGCTTATTTATTGATTTAGCAATAACTTTGTGCAATGACATGATTGATTTATATATACATACCTACATAAATAAAATACTTGTATAAGACCACTTTTGAGGTTATGTATACACTACTAGTTTCAAGAACTACAGATATTCTTATCTACAGGTGAGAATATAAACTCAGTTTATAATCACACAGCTTACATTCTACAGATTAGAACATTTGTAGTTCTCGAAAGTAGTAGTGTACACTTAAACTCAAAAGTGGTCATATACAAGTGTTTTTTTTTATATATATATAAATATTCTATAGCAATATATAGTACATTATTTCTCCAGTGTAAATGAGATTTTTCGACGATATTATCAATATACAGTACATTTTCAACTATCCCAGGCTGTAGATAAAAAAAATAGCCATTAAAAAGAAAACATATAAGCTCCGTAAAAAAATTGAAAAATAATTACAAACACACGACTCGAAATTTAAATAAAATGCTAATTATCGTTCACAGCTGTACGGCACTAAAATACAATGTTAAAAATTAAAATACGAAAATAAGTAATGCACTAAGAATTTAAAATAAAAGAGGACGTTCACTTGCTGCGCTGATACAAAAATTTACACGCCATTCCAAATTATGAAATTGGTGAAAAAAATAAACATAATCACACATAGTTAATTACATGGTTATTTACATAAATATTAGTTAAAAATAGTTAGTTACATAAATATATAATATTGAGCATATAAACTGAGAAAATAAACAATTAAATTAGTTCAAAATACACTTTTAATATAATTATTTAAAATAATTAGTTCAAAGTACACTGATTCTGGATGTTATTCCACAATTTTCCGTGTTCATAATATTGCGAGTTTTATTTTCGTTGTTTTATTTAGTAGATTGAAGAAATATGTGTATATTTTATAAAGAGTTTTGAAATATTTAGAAAAAAATTGAGCGACTTTTGCGGTAGTCGCAAATGATGTGTAACATCTTTTTTCAGTAAAGATTCGTTAGTTTCTCAGTAACTGCTAACAGCAATTGGACGAGTCGGTAAAGAAGTGTGCGGCTTCCCATGAACCGAGCGTAAACATGTTACACATCAAAAATTTCAAATTAATTTATTTATTCATACTCGTAGAGGAAACCTTAAAATTGTTTAAAAAAACTCAAAAAAAGATTTCGAACAAAAAGAAATTGGTACCTAGATGTGAATATATATCACATATAAAAACCTTACATTTGAAAAGTATATGTCAAAGATACAGCTGATTTGATTTATATTTTTTACACAGCTATTTTCTAAACCAATGTTATCCAGATATATTTGAAATCTAAATTCAGCATAACCCTAATTTATCGAATTTTCTTCCTACGCCTTATTTCAAAGTTGAATCTGCCGAGTAAAATTATAATTCAAAATAGGAAAATTTTATTTTTTCATTCTTACTTCCCGTTAGGCATTTCCGTCAACGCATTCACGAAATCAGTCCCGTAAATCGAGCATAAAAATTTTACATGCAACCCGATTAATGTGACCCCGGATAATCGGGAGTCTACTGTTTCTTAAAATAACCGGTCAAAAACACGGTAAATATGTATTAGTTTTAACCAAAAAAAATAACTGAAAACTAGAAATATTTTTTTATAGTTTAAAATTTAATGCACGCGTGTTTTAAAAACTAAAATTTTACTGTTTTACTTTCAGTTCTTTCTAAAACTTATTTGTGAACCCAAGGAGTCCACTGGTACTAAAACTAATCTCATTTAGCCCGGCCGGCACCGAGTTAGCATATCAAATCGGTCAAATACACTGCATTAAGTTCAAGGAACAAAATGTACAACAACACGAAGCCGCGCACAAAATCGACAAGAGAACTGCATGCGTCGTTAGTTAATTAGTACATTAATTTTTTGTTAGTTGTTTAGTTGTTAGTCAACTCGCAGTTATAAAAAAAAACTATAGAAAACTTTTAATAATAACTGTGTGGTTCTAGCCAATTAAATTTCTTTTCATCTAACGGTGGTTTGATGTGGTAAATTAGTGGGATTGTACTCTCAAAATCATTTTATTTAATTCTCCTTTCGTGCGACTAGTAATGATACAAAATAAAGTTTTATTTTTGATGTATTGTCACGGGTCAGTGGCGGTAGAAGACAGATTCTAAAAAAAGTTTTTTTTTTTTTATTTAATTAATTATATTGTACATAAAATACTGCCAGTGATGATGTATGGATTGGAGACTATGGCCCTTACAAAGAAAAGTATAGAAAAGCTCAAATGCACGCAACGATCCATGGAGAGATCCATGCTTGGAGTAAGCCTAAGAGATAGAATTAGAAACGACGAAATTAGGCGCAGAACTAGAGTAGTGGATATCATGGATCGCGTAGCGAAGCTAAAATAGCAATGGGCTGGACACGTTGCAAGACAGGATACTACAAGATGGCCTCCCAGAGTTCTGTAATGGAGACCTTGGGAAAATAAAAGAGGTATCGGAAGACCTCAAAAGAGATGGGCCGATGATATTGTTGCTGTGGGGGGGAAAGAAATGGCTACAATTAGCCAACAACAGGGAAGAATGGAAAAATAAGGAAGAGGCCTATATCCAGCAGTGGAAAGACGAAGGCTGATGAAGAAGAAGAAGAAGAATTACATAAATGTGTTAATTACATATCATATTTATATTTGAATAACAGAATGAGAATATTAACGCTTACCCACCTTTAACGATGCAGCGGTCGCGCATCTAAATGAGACGGCAGAAGTCGCGCGGACTACACACGTAGTCCATTTTTAAATTGAAATTAAATAAAACTTAAGCACAATATCTTTATTTTACTTATGAAAATATAATTAGTTCAGTTTTCTTAACTAGATACAATAAACAAAACTTAATCACAACCTCTGTTTCATAATTAATAAAATATAAATAAAAATCCTCCAAAATTGGCACAAAAATCACAGGTTTGGCTCTAATTGAGATCACAATAAAACTATTTATTTAAAATTATTAACTTATAATATTTTCTGCGCAGAAAAGATACATCATTTTCGAATGATCCCCACAAATGAAGTTTTTGCACGCTGTACAAGACTTTCTGGTGCTTTTATTGCGCGCTCTTCCACAATCATGACAACGGCGCACTATATTACTCGACGTCCCCTCCGAGGTTGGTGGTTGTTTTTCTGCGTCCATAACACATAGAAAGACTTTTAGTTTTATTGTTAGGGACCTTGGCAACGATTTTTTTCAACTCTTTTCTTTGCCAATGGTTTCATCCAAGCCGGATACAACTCGATCAGGAAGTCACGACGGCAAACGCTTCCATAGTTTTTATTTGCTGAGTAAATGCATAATGCGTGGAGTGCACTCAAATTTAGCCAGTCAAAGAACACCGTTAGAGGCCATCTTCTAGATTTTCTCGAAACATTGTATAAAGAACACATTTTATCAATCAGGTCAACTCCGTTTTTTGTCCAGTTATTATTTCTGGCTTCTGACTATCTCCAGTAGTGGTGTCAATTGTGGCATCGTTGTGCATGGTTGACATCAGTATAATAACTTTATTGGGTTTCGGCACGTACGACAACATTGTACATGGTAGGTGGAAACCAAATTTTGACGAACATGGTGGATTTCAACCACGGTTTGGGATTTGGTTTGTTTCAACCACGCCTCAATCTGTGCAGCTTGTCGATCGCCCATTATTATTCTAAAAATATATAGTTACATCAATTTACAAAAACAGAACTTAATAAAACCAAGTTAAAATTAGGCGTTTATGTCAATTTTAACATAAAATAAATGCAAACAAAAAACATACATACTTAAAAAATACTTACGTGATTGGTCGCGCGGACTACATATGTAGTCCAGGATCTTTGCGGAGCCACTGTTACACTTCCAAACGCGATCGGCGTTTGCGCTTCTCTGAGTACGTCCCTCGATAATTCGTTTAAAAGTACCTAGCGGCACGTGAAACTAATGCTTACCATTTTGGAGAAATTTTTTATTTAGTATTAGTGGACTACATATGTAGTCCACGCGACCACTGCAGGGTTAAAAGAGAATTTAATTGTGGGGCTGCCCCCACTTTTAAACACGAGAATGGTTACATTAACAATATATATGGTTGACATATATATTGTTAATGTAATCATTATATTAGAATAATGAAAAAGTATATAATGTAAGAAAAATAAAATCTATCTAGAAACACTAGATTACGTTATAAAAATTAAAAAGGTATTGTAATAACAATTACGAGAACCTATATATTGATTGCGTTTAATTTTTTTTCATAGCGTTGTTGTGATTGATTTTTTAGTAGATTTTTTAATTAATCACGAAATCACGAACCGAACACTAACTTAACTTGAGCAGTATTATGTAATTCAGACTTAATTTACTTGAGAATCTTCCACTTGTCTCGAACACTTTATATTCGTCTTCTAGAATATTCGCACGCCCGTGACAGCGCTTATTCACTATCGAACGGTTGGTAGATACACCCTTAATTTATTTTCGCTGATAGCTTATTATCCACACTAATCGTCCTTTCCGGTAGTATCCGTTTCTGTGGAATCACAGAACTTCCAGAATAAATTTCAGTGTTCCGCAATGGCAATGGCTACGTCCCATTTATACAGTTTTGGGTTTCCAGACGTTTTGCGATTTTAGTCGGCGTTTCCACCGTTTAATCTGGTACGTTCGATTAATTTTCAATTTACTATGAAACTTCCAGAGTGATAGAAAATCTTCGATTATATGTAACTCTTTTAGTTTCTACAATCTTGTGATAGTATGAATTTTCATGAGTTTACACATTTCGTTACAAAAAAGTGTTTTAATATATTCTGATAATAAAAGTGTTTAAATAAATTTTTACATAATTTTTTAGTAATAATTAAATCAGAGAATTTTTAAATTTCAATCGTAGGTATAATATTCCTATCATGGATGTACCAGCCTTGAAGACATTTTGAAGAAATATTTAGATTTGGAATATTTAGTTCTGAGCAAATTTTCATCTTCTGAATTAACATCACTTCTATTGTATTCCTTTCGTTTAGTTTATATTCTTACATATTATTGGTTACTTTTTAAAATAATATTACTGTACATATAAAAGCCTACAAGGGCTTTTGAATCGATGGTACTTAATAAATAAATAAATAAATATTCCTTTCACATTACACAGATTTTAATTAATAAATATATCAGATCATTTTCTAATTTCGCTTTTTCCCTAAATATATTTATTTAAACGCTTCAACAGGCTGTGAGGCTCAATTGCCAAAGCGAAACACTTCGCAAAAGTACCTAAATTGTCGAGATTTATTGATACCTCCCCGGGAATCCAACTCGGATTCCTCGATGTCTGAAGCCAGTGAGCCAGTGTCTAGCCCACTTGGCTACGGGCTCGTGCCCGCTTATGCTATATGTACGTAAATACTAGTCGTGCTTGAATCCTACTGACGGCACGCGCCTAATGTCACTCGTCTCACTACTACTTATAATTAAATTGTAATTGTATAAAAAATAATCTTTAACAAAAGTTTAATCCTTTTTATATTAAACAATATTCTACACATATTTACACTTGGATTTATGACTCTCAACCTATCACTAACATTGCACTTGGTTCTTTGTAGGTACATAATTATTACCTTATGAAAACAAATGTTATTGACGAATTCAAAAAAATATTATAATTATGTTCTATAATGCCACTCTGGGACAGGTGCAGCCTAGTAGAGTGGCATAATCCACAAATCTAACAACAAAATTGTGTAATCTTATCTTATATTTTTATTGTTAAGTTATTATTAAGTACCTATATATTGTAAACAAGGTTTTTTGAAATAAATAAAAAAATTATAATGAGTTAGGACACTACCAAATTAATTACCTGCCATATCTAAGCGCTACTCCAACGAAAATATGAAATACCTAATAAAATCCCGGATTAAAAATATGGGAAGAGACAAAATTGGTGCTCACACCCAAACAAGTTTACGTCTTTATTAATGACTTATTTCAGCACCTTCACTAAATGCACTGTTTATATTTTTTTTAACTATTTTTGTATTGCAAGTATTTTTTTACACATTTTTTTATGTACACATAATTAAAATACGGAGAAAATTACTTCATTCTAATTTGTCATAAAATATTCCCATCTCAATATGAGTTCTTCTAGTGAGACAGGCATAGTCCATCCCAAAACGTGTCACTATGTCTTCTGAATAAGATCAAAATAAATAAATAAATATTTTAAATAATGATTGATCTAAGCACCACTCCAAATCAGTCGGATATTTACATAAACACGGACCAAAATATTAGGTCCTTACATATGAAATTGGCGTTTTGCCGTACTGGCAAATTTGATCTCAAATATCTTCTCTTTGGTTAGGAATTCCAAATCCAAATTTATACAGCTATTTACTCATGTATTTGTGTTTTGAAAATTATAATTCATTTGTTTTTTCCTCAATTGTTCTTTTCTTTGCGTCACTCAGTTTACAAAATGAAAAACTTGAAATATCGCGTTATTTACGAGTACGAGTTCCACCGTGGCACCAGTGCTGCAGAAACGGCTCGAAGGATTAATGATGTATATGGCGACGGTGCCGCAAAAGAAAACACAGTGCGTTTTTGGTTCCAACGTTTTCGTTCTGGAAATTTCGACCTGCAGAACAAGCCCCGTGGACGGCCGGAGACCAAAGTTGATAATGAAGAATTGAAGGCTATTGTGGAAGCGGATCCATCGCAAACCACATCCGAGTTACTGAGTTAGTCGAGAAAACTGTTTTAATCCACTTGAAGCAAATTGGTAAGGTGAAAAAGCTGGAAAGGTGGGTACCTCACGAATTGAGTGAAGCAAATCAACAAGCGCGCGTTGACTGCTGCGTTGCATTACTCAACCGGCACAATAATGAAGGGATTTTAAATCGAATCATTACCTGTGATGAAAAGTAGATCCTGTACGATAATCGGAAGCGCTCATCGCAATGGCTGAACCCTGCCGAACCAGCTAAACCATGCCCCAATCGAAAATTGACTCCAAAAAAGTTACTTGTGAGCGTTTGGTGGACTAGTGCTGGTGTCGTTCACTACAGCTTTCTTAAATCTGGCCAGACGATTACGGCAGATGTCTATTGTCAGCAACTGCAAACCATGATGGAAAAGCTAGCTGCTAAACAACCGAGGCTGGTTAATCGCTCTAGGCCACTGCTGCTTCATGATAACGCTAGACCACACGCTGCACAACAGACGGCTACCAAACTAGAGGAGCTTCAATTGGAATGTCTAAGACATCCACCGTACTCTCCGGACCTTGCCCTAACAGATTACCATTTTTTTCGAAATTTGGATAACTTCTTGCAAAGGAAAA
>JADDOH010019919.1:0-11303 GCA_016648135.1 Agrypnia vestita | reverse complement strand
GTGGGTGATAAAAATGTGCATTCTAGCACATTGTTTTGTTATGGGAAGGCCGCAAATGCTTCAAATTATTTCAAAATAGGCGTGCCGATTGTGTCGGTTAGTCTAGAAAGTTCCGGAAAAATCTTCTCTAGAAAGTTCTGGAAGGAGAAGGTTCTAGAAAATTCCCGAAAGTTCTATAAGGTTCTAAACTGAGTGGCGGAATGTGTCGGTATGTCTAGAAGATTTCTGTACATTCAATAAATTTCTTGAAAGTTCTGGAAGGAGAAATAAAATCAACGCGTGCGATGCCGCGCGGGCACAGCTAGTTACAAGTATAGAAAATAAATTGGAAAGTCATAAAAACAAAACAAACAAAGAAATTGTTCGGGCATAGATAACTCATCAATAAGAAAACAAAACATAGACAATCAAAGACAAATATGAAAGTTAAGAAAGAATTAAAAGCATAGGACAATCAAAAATATACATAAAAATTAATAAGAAAATATATTTAAAAGGTGACTAACGTAAAGAGAATTTGATTATTTATTATGTTTTAATTATTATTAATGCTTTTTATAATTTCTAATTGTATATTATACATCACTGCTATTTGTATGTAAAATTTCAATTCCTTTGTTAATATCAAATTAATGATTGGTTTTAATAAGGTGGTTGGCGAATTCTGAATAGTCATTACTTTTTAAGCAATTTAGGTGTTCTTTGACTATTATATTAAAATCTCTACAGGTTATACCAATATAAAAGTATGCACAATCTTCACAAATTAATTAATGAACCTCTGATTTATTTAAGATGTTGTCTCAATCCTTATTATTTAAGATAATTTTTTTTAAGTTAATTGTTCGTATAAAACGCTGGCTGGATAGAATTATGTATGTTTTTCACAATTGAGTTAGAAATATGATGATTTACAAAAAAATTTTTCTCCATTGTTTATATGTATCCGGTATAAATGGGTAAACAAAAGAGTTAATTAATTTTTTTTATACTTTTTAAATAACTTTTTGTCTATTTATTTTGATTTGATCCCGAAATATGTAGTGTTTTATAATAAAATTAGTGTTTTAAACAAAGTGAATTGTTTTAATTTTTAATAATATAAAATGTAACCACAAAGTGAATTTTCATTTATTAACGAAGACAATGAAAAATATATTTTTATTTGTAAGGAATTAAACTACCGATTTTATATGATAGTTAAACAGAAACCTAATTTTCGGTCAGGTGGGTTAGGTTGTGTTTGGTTATGTTAGGTTAGGTAATATTAGATATAAGGATTATATAAGATAAAATTTGGTTAAGTTATGTTAAGTTAAGCCAAGCTGGATTATATTAAGTGACATAAGGTAAAGTTAAGTTAGGTTGATTCGAATTACTTCTAATGTAATTAAACGAATTTACTTAGTTTTACACCACTTAATTTTTGGTAAAAACCAACCGGTTTCGGAAACAACGTTCCTTCGTCAGGGTATACTTAATAATAATTAAACTTTACAAATTGTGAACAGTCATACCTCAATGTCAAGTGTCTAAATTGGGGTAAACAGTGGGGGTGCGAAATAAACAGGTGATAGGGTGAAAGGGAACATATTCAAGATAGAACTGTAAGTTAGATTTTTTTGGTTGTTCATAATTATTCATGGATATCTTAATTTCTAGGGCTTCCAAATTATTTAAACGTTTACTTTTACTATCAATATGAAGAATATTGACTCCTGTATTTTTATCAGAACTATGGTTATTCTCAGTAATTTGATTGGAAAATTCGGAAAAATTTGAATTTTTTAAGCATGTTCTTTAATCCTAATATCAAAAATACGAAAAATATCCCTCCCGACATAAAACCAGCTTTCTATACTAAAAAATTATATTGGTAACTTTCTGAGAAATGTTCAAGACAAGAATTGACTCACTTTGGTGTTTATTAACTGAAATATAATGACTTTCTATAATCTCTTTTTATATTGGAAAAAACGAGTCGCAATTTTGATATTAGGATTAATTATATTTACAATGAATAACACAAAATAATAGCAAAATATTAAAGTACAAATCATTTTAGATCATGGTGAGTTATCACAATATGTGCTGAGTTATCATGTTATGTATGACGTTGTTATTACGTAATGCAAAATTACAATGAAAAAAAATTACAATTACAATTTTCCATTTTTTTTCATGAAGTACATGTCCAAAATTACTTTCAACGACATCTTGGTTCTTGATGAATTCATCAAGTAAGAACATAAATATTGAAATGCAAACATGTGATATTATACTACGTTGGCGAAATTTCTGTTAATAATATTTCGAAATTTTCGTGATTAACTTTGTGGAAGTTCATTGTAAATAACTATGAATAGAACACAACGTTGTTTACTTCACACAATGACAGTTTAATTAAATAAATTAATTAAAACGTTTTCGATGCTTACTGCATCGCCTTCAGTAATATACTAACTTAAGACTAGAAGACATTTTATCTACTACATGGGGCGGGAGTTGTCAGGAGTGGGGGAGGGGCAGGCGGAAAGTGAAAGTGATTGCTGGGAGGGGCTAGTATTGTAAGAAGGGGGGATGTAATAAGTGGTGTTTGTATGTTTAAGGCCTTATCATTATTTAGATGAATTTCTATATTTTCCAAGATGTTCAATTTCTTTCCTTTTTTGCATACATGCAACACCTCCACGTTATCATACTTGAAGTGATGTCCCTCTGATCTCACATGGTCTGCCATCTCTGAATTAATATTGAAATTTTTATCCCTTTAAAATGTTCATTTCTGTTGGCTATGCTGGCTCAGGCAATGTTTCATAGCCTAACAAGCGTTCACAGCGAGGAACAAACTTCGTGAGGGCGTTTTATTTTGTGTTCAGTTCGTGCGGCATCCATTTGTCAAGCTTTTTTGATTTTTCTAGCTGTTTCAAGTGGTGCACGACTTTTGGATGACTAACGCCTAACTTTAGCGCAAGCTTTCAAATTATTCACACGGTCTGTTTCAACTTACGCTTTCGTTAGTTGAAACAGACTAACTAACAACTAACGCGTCGTTATCACGCGGAGGCGCCAAAAACTACAGTTGTCATTAACAACTGTAAAGAGATGGGAACATTATTTAATTTCATATGAAGGGTGTAGAAACAAAACCAGCCGTAGAACTGTCGAAAAATGTAGGTGACACACCTACTTTGCCCTTTTGCTAAAAAATTATGTGTTTATTTTATTCTACTGTTTTCATATTATATACTATTTTTAATTGCTTAATATTTCTTTGCTTATTTTTTGCTTTTTTTATTTTTAAATTTTTTCAAATACATTATTTTTTTTTACAAGATAGAGCCAGTTACTTATGGTGGATTTTTCTTTTCTACATGAGTGACGTAGACTCATGTTTAGGAGAGAAATTTCATTACATTTTACATTTACAGAGAATTATATGATAAAATGTATATATTTATCAATATACGTGTATAGACAATTTAGTTATAATTAGTAAGTATATCTATATATTATATATATATATATATATATATATATATAGATATATATATATATATATATAGATATATATATATATATAATAATGTAGGTAATAAGTAGTAAAATATAAGTAACTAATAATATTAAGTAAGTTATAGGTACATATATAATAAAATAAAAATTTAATTATTTCTGAAGGTATTTTTTCACGTTTTTTTTAAATGCCTCACAATTTTCCTCAGTCCTCATTTCAACAGGCAATTCAGTCCTCAGTTCCTCAGTCCTCATTTCACACCTTTGAATGTGTTGTGGAATGTATCACGTCTTGAAATCTTCTTGATGCTTAGCAGTTGTGGTATGTATCACGTCTTGAAATCTTCTTTATAAATAATAATAATATTATTTTTAATATTTAACAAGATTTACACGCATGCGATAAATATTGGTGAAAGGTTAACAGTACTATGGTTGTGGTGTTTAGTGTTGTGAACATAGTAGTGTAGTTTTGTTCCTGACGAAGAGACCGATACGTCTAGAAATCGGTAGACCTAAAACCTGGTAGTAGTTTATACTAATTTAACTAATACTCTGTAAACAATAATGTTAATAATCCCGATTTTTCGGTCATGGCACTTTGAGGATGTGTTGTCTACCGATATCGGCGTTTCGTTGAATGCTTATTCAACGTCATCAGGAGGACAACCTTTACTCTCGGATGTAGAGGGCGGACTGATTACTGCTTTCGTGGCCGTAAACTATATGCACTTTGTTATGGAGTGTTCACTTCTTCTACAATAGAGGTCGCCAGTGTGCAATATGTACTAGTTACGTCAGCGGACTTTACTGTGACGTCTCTCAATAATTTACAGCCACGAAAGCAATAATCAGTCCGCCCTCTACCTCTGCGAGTAAAGGTCATCCTCCTGATGACGTTGAACAAGCATTCAACGAAACGTCTAGAATCGTTTCTCGGAAAAACATACGGTTCGTATAAAATATCCGCAACCAGTTACAGTTAAATATGTCTAACGACCGTAATAACAACCTTAACTCTTTAATCACCATTTTCTGTAGTGGTGGGCATTCGTAAAAGCGATCCCTGAGTATTTTTGTCTCGCTTCTATGAAAAAACTTAAATTAAATAAGTAGGTACATACATCAAAAACATATTTATTTATTTATTTATTTAACGCCCTTATGGGCTTTTACAATATACAGATTATTTTGTTTTTAAAATAACATAAGACAGGTAAATAAAATACAGTTAAAAGTTACAATAATAATAGTTAAAAGGTAATAATAATAATAATAATAATACAGAAAAACATAAGAAAAACATAAGAAAAACATAAAAACATAAGATAAAATAATAATAAAGTTAAAGGTACAAATAATAATAGTTAAAGGTAAAATAGAAAGATTTATTGTCCATTTCCATTTCGTTGGGATGTAAACAATTGTATCAGCTTTGTCCTATAAACAGTTATACTATCAGCAAAAATGTCAGCCGCCTCTGCATGCTCATTCCCTAATGAGTGTAATCTGGGAATTACAGAGTTTGCTAATGCATTAGTTCTGACATTTCCACTACAATAGAACAATGCACTGTGTCTTGATGACCTCGATGGAGCATATAAGTCGATCAGACTAATAATCTGGGGGCAATCAATCAAACTATTTACGATATGGCGTAAGAATACAGAAGAATGCGGAGAAAAATCGGTCATTTTTAGATTATTAGCAAGAAGGTGTACGTACACATTTAAGCACTAAAAATAATTTATATCTAGGCTCCGTGTAACACCCCGCTCTCTAAAAGAGCACCTCCGTCCCTGCGCTGTCGGCGAGTAATTTTGGAACGCTGTCCACCCCTTTGGCGAATTTCGGAAATTCCGGGCAGTAAAATATTTGGGAAACGCTAACCAGCTAAGGGAGGGACAGACTATGAAATTAGATTTAAAAATATATAGTACTCGTCCCACTAGCATGTACATCAATTAATTTCTCAATTTTAAAATAGTTCACTATAATTTTTAACGATAATTTTTAATTTTATCAGATTTAAATTTACCTTGTTTAACTGGAAAACTGAATATGCTTGTGGTATTATTTGAATTTTTTTATTCACTTGTTCTTTTTCTTCTTCTTCCTAGATCGTTAAAGCTAGACTGCATTCAAAAGAACGTGCTTAAAAAATATGTGTGTTGTTACGATGCAAAAATTTAACACAAAATAAGGTTTTCTAGTAAATAAGTAACTTCTTTTGAACTAAAAAATGTATATTTATTTGGAATATCATATTGGGGCTTGTAATACGGGCCTTCCATGCAACTTTTCCCCGCTTTCTTCTTACCGGACTAGCTAGGGAATGGTCTTTTGATTGTGGTCGACCTATAATACCATTTACTTGGGGTCGTCCTTCGTTGTCTGTTTTCTACATTTAGCACGGTTTCGTGCTATGCTATCGTCGAGATGGTCTTCTTTTAGGTTTTTTTCGATCATTGTCAGCCAAGTGGCGGGCGTTCGTCCATGTTTGCGTTTCATCGTTGGCAGGCTTAGGATAAGCTTCACCATATGGTTTTCTGGGCGTTTCTGGACGTAGCCATACCATGGAGGGATGAATATATGGTGTTACAATGGCGGTATTTACTGTTTACAAGTATAATCGTGTATGTCAGATGTTAATTCCAATGATTCAATATTCTCTAGCCGGACAGACGTCACCATATGCCTTACTCGTGCTCTTACTCAAGTACTTACTACATCATACATATTTGATTTGATTTGAATTTAAATATATCGTTAACCATATTTTATGGATGTTGTTAAATCCTGTAATGTGAAATGGGCACACGTATAGAAGCCATGAATACAGAACGTTGATTTGAGTTTTCGAAGGCTCCCAAATGGACGTCGATCTCTTGGAAGCTATAAAAGATCCATATCAATAATTATGTTGGCCGATAAAACAGAGACTTGGCTCTCAATGGGCCGTAAAACTATGGAGCAACATTAGGCCATGCGCTTTTTTTCGTAGTCAAACTCATCTTGTTAAATTAATCAATCATTATTGTATCGTCAAGAAATGCGTCTTAAGATAAATTACAGATGTCTCATAGAGACGAAGCTATTGAATGGGTCTTCTGGAAGTCTGAAAGTCTTTTATGGGGTGACCCAGGGCTAAGGTCTCGTATAAGCTGGTTTAAGTGATCGCTCTAGCCTTCACTAATTCCACCACTAGAACATCTACATAAAATTTCGCCCTCAATAAAATCAAAGGAATGGTTTGCTTTCAAAATATGATCAGTTAATTCAGAATTGTTATTGGGCAATTTAATAATATAATAATTGAAAAATTTTTGGGCCTCAAGATCTGTTGAAGTGTAAAAAAAAACATAGGAAATTGAAAAACATGAAAATTAAAAATTATTATTTTTAATAGTATTATGTAGAAGGTCACAAAAAGACCCCAATTGATCATCCAAAAATTAAGGGAAGCGGATGCAGGATATAAAATAATTTAAACGGTCGTGAAAATAAATTACGATGTGCCTCTGCGCCTAGTGTTTAAGGCTCTGTTCTGTTCCTCGCATAAAATATATAGGATTTTAGTACTTAATATTGGGGCAAGGACAATAAATTTTTCAGATGACATGTTAATTCTCTTTTCAGAGAAAATCCTCTGCAAGAGACCTTAGGGTAGGAATAATTAAATTATAAAACTTTTGCCACGTTTTTCTGTTCTTTTACACAGCGCGAATAGTAATTATAAGGGTAGCTCAAATTTTGCCGCCCTCTTGCTCCAGTTGTAATTAATTGCAGACTCCATACGCCGATTATATTTAAGCTGAAATATAGATTCCACATACATATTATAAAATATATCTTACTCCAACTGTAAAACCTTTTCTGATATAGTATAATACATCAAAATCAATATATTAGAGGAAACACATACCATTGATAACAAAACTTATTAAAATGTTATAAAATTATTTTGTTAATGTAAACACAATTTATTGTTAAGTTGCGTTTTCGAAAATATCTTGAAGGGATGTATTTGCGCTGTTTACCCTACAATTTTATAATAATATTTGTTGTACCTGATTGTACTTGTGATCATAAAAAAACAGTTAATATAAAGGGACTATATATAAGGTCGAAAAATTGATGTACTAGGTTGCAGTAGCAAAACTCGATAACGCGCCACTCCCGAATAGAGTTGGAGGTCCGTGGTATGAATCCCGGTAGCGGCTTAAATATATTTTCGTTGTTTAAATTTATGTTTATATTAAATTATATAGCGTCGTTTTTGCGTAAGAGACGCTTCAAGGGCGCTTTACAGGTGCGAAAAAATGAGTTTTTAGGCTCTTCTTGAAGAGTTCCTGGTTCTCCATAGATCGCAGCACTGGAGACAGCTGATTCCACATAGCTGGGCCCGCAAAGCTGAAAGCACGTTCCACAAACTTGGTGGCTCCAGGTCTCCTTGTTACTACCAGCCTGCAGAGTGCCTCCGATTTAGCTGACCGCAGTGTGAGCCGTCTTCCAGTGATATTGTCTGGAATACAGAGGTCTTTTGTTTTATAAACGTTGATTTGATTTTTCTTTGTCTTTTTCTAAGTGATTTGTAAATTTTCTTAAATATAAAGGAATTTTAACTGGAGTACAAAAATTGAGTTTACTATGAAAAACTTTTTTTTTAATATTGATTATAACAAAATATGCATCATAAAATTTCACTCTCGACATTATGTTGAAAATATTAGAAAGCTTTCTATATTGTTATATAATAATATTTTGCAAATTAGATTATGTAAGCCAAGCTTTCTTTCTTTATATCTGGTTTATTTTACTTTTGTGGACACACATATTCCACCTTCACATTCATATGAATTAGTCTCCACATATGAAGACATTATAAAGGTGTGCACTGTGTATGTTCAGAAAAACCGTGCATAATTGGAATTTCTGGAAAAAGTATACATATAACTGTTCTACAAATATGACGAGATATTTAAATAAAATTATTTTTTTCCAAATTTTTTTAATGATTTAATAATTCAAATTTTTAAAAGTTAAATGAACTTGTGTTTTACGCACCCTTGGTGATCATAATCGTATCACCATATGTATCTTTTGGTCTATAATAAATAGCCGCAACCTTAAAACTTTATTTTTTTCCACCATTTAATTTTTGAGTATCACGCAACATGTTTCGGAAACCTCCATTTCCTTCATCAGGTGAGTTGAGACTGAAATGTTTGGGAGTGGATGTCAAATGTATGATTTATGGATACAGTAGAAGTGAAGGTTTGCGATACAGATAGGCAGATCAATAGAGACTAGATGTAAAGAAAATAAAAGGTGCCTCATACACGGAATATTCTAACCATATTATAGAAATAACAACACGTTCCACAAAAAAATATACTCATTCTACATTTAATGGCATACGGCCTAAAAAAAATTAGAAATTTAGAAATTTATAAAAAACCTGTTAAAATATTTATAAAATTTTTGAAATTTATAAAAACCTAAACACAACAATAACATCATCAATAATCAAAAACAACCCTTCACATCATCCTTTCTCACAATCTTCCAGCTCTCCTATCATCTAGACACCCCCTCCATTTCTACAGAATCCATAACCCATAAATCAGGCATCCACTCCCACACACCTTAGTCTTAACTCACCAGAAGAAGAAAACGGAGGTTTCATGAAAAACATGTGTGATTCTCAAAAATTAAATATTAAAAAAAACAATGTTTTAGAGATGTTTAAAGCAATATTGGGTTTTTCAATAAATTTTTTATAGTAAAAAAACTACCCCAAAAAAACAAGTTTTTATTATACTCACTTTCTCATTTAATCCTGTTTACAGCACGGGTCGCAGTCATTACTCATTTGTAATGTTTCCGATTTGAAAAAACTATTAATATTTCGAAAAATCCAAAATTTTACTAAAATTATTAATTTTTTTAACAAAAATTTGTTAATCAATTAGTGTATATTATAGATATCTCACAGAGACGAAACTGTATTAATTATGGGAAAGTAGGTATAGAAGTCATTTGGGTGTAACAGGACTTATGACCTGTCTTTTGGTAGGCTTAAATTAAAAGGATATTGCTCCCTAAATTCCGTAAAATCAATTGTAGATTTTCTCATTAGCGACATCTGTGGGGATTTAGGGGAATGAAAATGGCTTTGTACAGGCCGCATGGAAAAGGCGCTTACAACTCATATATGAAAGCTTCACGCAATTTGAACATATATACAACTTCCAAAAAATGAATAAGCATGGTATATTCTATCATGGGTGGAAATGGCGAATGTTACAATTGTGTAAAGTGATCACTTAAGCCTACCAAAAGACAGGTCATAAGTCCTGTTACACCCAAATGACTTCTATACCTACTTTCCCATAATTAATACAGTTCGTCTCTGTGAGATATCTATAATATACACTAATTGATTAATAATGTCTCTGTGACATAAATCCAGCACTGTTCTGAAAGATTTGAACAAACTCAAAATATTCTGAAAAATTTGTTAGATCATTTTTACCTTCGCCACAAGTCTGTCTGCAAAATTTTAGCTTGATTGGATCACAGAAAACGGGATAAAAATCGATCCAAAGTTTTTTCGTCAGGCAAGCAGCCGCCACGAGTTAAAAGAAAGAAAGTAAAAAAATCAGGAACGGGTGGTTTTATATTCCTTGTCTTGACGTATATCATCTTTAGTTTTTAAGGTATCTTAAAACCAGACTGTATGAAGATGCGAATGCCGTATTCACCATGAAGATATTCACTCTCACTGAACTGGAGCATTCGGCTCTGTAGACGGTCAGCGCATCGGAGTATTAATAACAGGTGGAGAGTTGCCTACCCCTCTCATGCACAGGCGTTCGATATACATATTATAAAATATATATAGTTACTGGCGCGATCACGTTGCATCGTATAAAGTGATCACTTAAGCCATCTCATGCAGGTGTTAGCAAACATCGATAGACGTTTCCGATACACTTCTAGTGCCATCTGAATAAATTTTTGTAAAAAAAAAATTATTACTATTTCTAATGTGCAACTATTAGCTTACGCTGATGATATCGACATAATTGCGAAAACTCCCGATGCTTTATGTAATGCCTTCATAAATCTTGAAAGTTCTGCCAAAAACATGGGTCTCATAGTAAACCAGCAGAAGACCAAATACATGGCCGTAGGATGCACCCAACAAATCCCAACTCTCTTGTGTGGAAGTCAAAATTTTGAAACGGTACCAAGATTTACATACCTAGGATCCCTGATAACAAGCAACAACAATACTACAGAGGAGATCCAGAAACGCATAGTGAGCACAAATCACTGTTTTTTCCGCCTACAAAAGTAGACAAAATCCAGACTGCTGTCCAGAAACACCAAGATATTAGTGTACAAAACGCTTATTAGGCCAGTGCTCACGTACGCAGCTGAGCCTTGGGTACTAACTAAGAGGAATGAGCGAGCACTGGACGTTTTTGAAAGGAAAATTTTGAGGCGTATCTTCGGACCGGTTCTAGAAAATGGACTTTGGCGCAGACGTTACAACAATGAGCTCTATACTCTATTTAAGGAGCCAAATGTCACAAAATTTATAAAACTGGGAAGACTTCGGTGGCTGGGTCATGTGGAGAGAATGTCCGAGCATCAAGCAACAAAGTCCCTGCTGAACTCAAGGCCAATAGGGCGAAGGAGCTTAGGAAGGCCAAAATTAAGATGGAGTGACAACGTCCTCAAAGACATCTCTGCCTTAGAGCTTCGGAACTGGAGAG
>JADDOH010019917.1:0-22832 GCA_016648135.1 Agrypnia vestita | reverse complement strand
TTTTCTTTTTTTTTTATTTTTTTTTTCTTACATTTTTTTTTTTTTTTTTTCTTTTTTCTTAGAATGGAATTGGTGAACGTTGCATTGTGTAGAGTGATGACTCAAGGGGGGGGTAAGGTTTTTAACTTTTTTTTTTGCATTTTATTTTTAATTTTTTAAATGAATGTATAACATCGCAAAAATATTGTGTCGAAATTTCAAGTCAATCGGAGCAAAATTGACGAAATTATGAACATTTGAGAAATACTCAGACTGTTTTCTATACCTGCTCGGGCAGCTAAGAGACGCGCTCACCTGAGGTCTACCGGACGTGCTATTGTATTGGAAGAGTTTTGCGTAGACAAGGACAAAAAGATGCTGATGATGAAAGCTCTTTGCTGTGTGAACATGGCATCGACGATTATGTGTAAGTATAAAATAAGTGTTGAGTTTTATTTTGAATTTTACATTGTGCAAAACTTTAAATCGTTTTCCACACATCTCACGTTTTCAAAGTCGGTGTCCATCATAACTTCAAAACTACTACACCGATCCTTTTGAAATTTTGAACACTATTTCTGTACATAATTTACGAGGTAATAACACTGGAGACTTTTTTCAAATTTGTTATAAAATTTATTTTTTAATAACAAATAAGTCGATATTTTTCGCAAAATATCGCGTTTTTCGCTTCAAAGTGTTCCAAAAAATTGAAAAATTGAAATTTAAAAAAACCCTCCCAGCGTTACCTGGGAAAACCTATTATCTAACGAATGAACTTTGATTTTTTGATTTCGGATGATCTAGCACCAAGTTATGATGGACACCGCAATTCTACTTTTTTCCGAGACACGTCCGAATAATTGCTGCCATTGCCGTATTTTTTAATATTTCGTCTTGAAAATTTTACACAATATTCTTCAAATGTCATACTTTAATGTATCATTGGTTTTAATAAAGAGATTTTAACTGTGTCGTCACAAAAAATTCACAAAAACATGCCTTTTTTGTACGAATTAACCTTACCCCCCCTTAAGCCAGCTCATACAGATTGTAATGTGAAAAAGTGCAGGTGAAGATATGTATGGATATTTATTTTTATAAATTTTGTATCACATAGTTTGCTAAAAACATAAAAATTAAAAAAATATATGATTATCTCCTTTTTTGTGAAGTGAACAATTTTTTATAACGTTTTTATCGATAATTGACGAATTTGTATTACAATATAAATGGTCGAATATTGACATTCGTGTTAAAGCGATTTACGTAAATTTGTTTTAGATGATTGACACCACTTTATTGAAAATAATTAATCTCTCGTCAAAATTAATATCCAAAGTAATTAATTACAACGGATTAAAATAAAATTATTTGTAACTTCGTAAATTTATAGAAATAAAAAATCCGTAATGTTCCCTCTAAAGCCTTGTTCCGCTATTTTTATAGCTTTTTCGTGTAATCTATCGGTTTTAGACTAATTTATATCTGTCTTTTTTATGACAATGGTAACAGATGTTATTTTAAAATAATTTTATTAACTATCAAATTAACTCGCTAAAACAGTCCAGAGACTACTCAGGACTTACATCATCGTCATCATATTTATCCCCTTGTCCAAGTAGGGTCGGGGGCCCAAAGACTCGACAAGGTACTTCCATATTCTCCTGTCTCGCGCTGCTTCCGCATGAGTCAGCTAGTTAGCTAGCTAGCTAGACTTATTCTGTTTTCATACACATTTTTTTGCTACTTTTCCCAGCTAAATCTGGGGCGAGCTACCGGCCGCCTTCCTTGCGGGGTTGCCAGGAGGTTTCTTCTTGTTTCGTTCCTCTGGCTTTCTTTACTTAGGACTTATCGCAATTATAATAATTTCGTTGTCTGTCCGTCCGTCAGTCCGTTCGTCGTAACTTTTTGTGACGTCTATAACTTGTTAATAGTATTTCTTTTTTTTTCTGTTTTTTCTTTTTTTTTAAAGTACCGTCATTTTTGACGGGTTACATATAATTAAATAGGAATTACTTGACATAAATTGTAAATCTTGCTCTAATAATTATTTTGTGGAGCACAAAAAGCTTAATGTAAATGAAGTGTCTGTGGAATGCATGAAAGAGCGCGAACTAGGGAGAGAGCGAGAAAGAGCACGCAAGGTCGGCCGGGACCGCGTGAAAGAATAGAGCCACCGCGTAATACGGTTCGCGTGCCATAAATAATATCTTACATTGTATAAAGTATTTCCAATAAAATCTGTAACATCCCGAGTATTATTGAAAACCATCCACCGTTAGAAGACAAATACACCAACACAGTAAAATTATAAAATTCACTGCTTTAATAATTCAATTTTATCGTGACCTCAAACTAGGAATGTACGAAATTAATTGAAGAAATTTCCCAACTAAAATTACAGTCCTAGTTCCAAAATTCAAAAGATGGAGTACCTGACCCTCTTAGGGCGCCTTCCGAGAGACCTTTAAGCCCGAAGTCTAAAGCCTCCGATGCAGAACACTCAAGTGGGCTGAAATATTGAAGAGTTTCTTAAAACTTCCGGTGCACTATGGATGAAATTCAAAAAATTATAAATGATTATGAAACATTAGTAATCAAACATAATAATTTCGTTGTCTGTTCGTCTATCCGTCCGTCTAAACCTTATAAATAAGTCAATTATACGTGGTATATCCACTGACCACTATCCATTTCGCTTTAAAATTTTCTAAAAAAAAGTTATAAAAAATCAAAAAATACAAAAATGTGCGTAAAGTTGAGCTCTTCAAAACGAGTTCTTTACAATCTCAACAACTCTCACCGTCGCGAAACTACGGCTGAAATAGTGAAATAGTCCGTCACGCAAAAACTTTTCACCTAGAAGGATAATTGGATTTTGACGTTTAACGTGTGCGATAACCATGTAGTGACAGCAGTGTAGCCAGTTGTAAACCGAGCGACAGATATCGAGAGAAGTACCTACGTGCAAAAATTGAACGGAATAATCTCGAAAATTATGTAAGCGACAGAAACAGCGTTGCTAGTGCGAATTAAGAAACAGTTTTATAATAAGAATATTAAATATTCTGGAAAAATTTAGTGACTTTAAATTCAATGCTCCGAATTAACTCGTTTCCAGTGACTTTTTTTATAAAAAATAGAATACACGAAATACGTGTCACATCAATATTTTTAATACTTTCAAACTAAGCTAAACGTTTGTGTCTTTAAAATAGGACTTCGCTGGTTCGGAATGAGGTTCGAACTCGCGACCTTTGAATTATGAGGCGAGAGTCCTATCCACAAGACCAATAAGCTACTCTAATACTTATACTAAAACTAAAATGTTTTTAGTGTTTCCTTCATTCGCCTCCCACACCCACGTCCGTGATAATATGAATTCTTTAATTAGTTATTCTTTATTAGTTATTCTTAATTAGTTATTCTTAATTAGTTCATATTGAACTAATTGAAAATTGAATGAAGAAGACTCCCCGAAGCTTTTGCTGCTAGCTATGAGAAATCCTGTACATATGCACAAGGGGAAGACTCTGAAGGCTACATTCGCCACTGTGTACAGTCCAATACGAATATTTTTTGACGGAGCATTCCTAGTTAAAGGAATCCCGGCGCGCGAAGTACTGCTCCATTCGTCCCCCGCATTATCTGTGAACGTAGAGCTCACGCGTGCCCGACGCCGAAGGTTTCGGTGCTCCTTTGGCGCGTAATAAAAAAAGTTTTCAAATAAAGAACAACACCAGCTTGAGGTGCCGGGGAGGTAGTTGACTGGCATTAACCGAGACCCACCCCACGACGCTAAGGGTGGTTTTCCCGGTCCCGTGTATTTTCTGGCAAGTGAAACCGCATCCTGTATCGAGGGCTGGCAATATTCCCCTCAAGACGATATTCCTTTCAATGGCAATTTGTCTAATGTGGTTGGGTCGTTGATAAATTTCTTCAAAATGAACGTTTAATGAGACACGATCTTTGATTTATTTTATATCAAAGGGGTTGGATATTTTCCCTTCTGAGAATTTTAAAATAACAAAATTTATTTATCAAAGAACGGGTGGGTGGCGAGCCGAGAAATTGACGGATTGCCCGGAAGCGAATGTACCCTTTAAAATATTAAAAATTTAAGAGGTACTTCACCAAGACTAAAATACGTAAAAAATGGAGCCGCGTTGTGAAAATAATATTAATAAACGAACTTTGTACATGATATTTACATCCTTACGCATTCATATTTTAAATAAAAGTTGATTATTTTTTAAAATAGCATTATATCGCACCCCGAGTGCTAGCTAGACTATATTTATTGTTCTCGTAATTAGTATCTAGCAGTACTATAAGTATTAATAATAATTATAATTTTGCATATCAACGCGACAAAATATCATTATTATCTTTATATTTATGATATAATAATAGGGTAATTTCACCCTTTTTTACTTCCTTTCTTTTAACTCGTAGCGTCTGCTTGCTTACTTGACGCAAAAACTTTGGATCGACCCTTTTCCCGTGATCCAATCGAGCTGAAACTTTGCAAGCAGACTCGTGGCGACGATCAAGAGAATCTATCAAATTTTCGTTAAAAAAAAAATTATAGTATAATTTTGGATTTTTCAAATTTTTAATGGATTTTCACACGAAACCCGAAAATGAAAAAGGGAATATTGTAAAAACTTGTTTTTTTTGGGTTACTTTTTTAATAGAAAAATCATATCTTTGGTTAAGAAAACACTTTTATGAAAAAAAAAATTAGTATGTATATTAACATTAAAAACGATTTTGAAAATCCCCGCCAAAACGCTTATTTTCACAAGTGACGATAAGGAACAATTTTTATGTCAATCTGACGTTTAACACGTAACAGCACATTCGCGTATTTAGACGTTCATTCGTTTTTTACAAAACAAGCCGGTTATTTTGTATAGTGCATCCATAATGACAGGGAAAAGTTTTGTAGATATTGCATGGTACCCAAATGTAGAAATTCATTCCTGAAAACTGAAAAATGAATCCAACATTAAGGTATCAATTTTCGACAAGTTATCGGATTTTCCTTAAGACGAACAGTGAGCATAGAAAATAAACAATGATAAACACCATAGATCACATATGGTTTATCTATAATTCTAGCTAAACAACGTCACCACCAATCATATCGCGTTTTAATGGAATCGTATTTTTTAAGATTTTTATTATAAAAATTATGAATGAAAACATTATCCCACACCATCCATACTGAGTTACAAAATATAATTAATTTTTCCGAATCTATTTTATATATTTTCATAGATATCTTTTATCAATGAGGATGATATTTCCTTATTCACCAAAATATCTACGATATCGCTGAGTACCTACACTACTCTGTCGAACGCCTTGGTTAATTACAGGAAGCAGGCATAGGTTGGTTTATTAAACTCTATTGATTTCTTCTTCACTTAACGTATAATATAACGAATATTGCGTCAGTTGTAGATTTGTCCTTCCTTGTTGTTCTTCCCTTTTTGTGATAGTTTTTTCGAGTTTCTTTTTTAAAATTGCTGTAGATAATTCAAATACCGAACATAGCAGAGAGATCCCTCTATAATTTTCAGGGTTGTTTTTACTTCCTTTCTTAAATATGGGAACCGTGATACTCGCAAGCCAGTCCTGTGGTATCTTGCAAGTCTTTAGGATAAATTCACGACTAAAAAATAAATTACACAGCTGGAGAAAGACTCGAACATCAGACGCGCGGAAGGCAACGCGGAAACTACGTGACATAACCACCACCGATTCTCTCTAGCCCGTCAAAAATATATATAATAAGAGCAGTTTTTATTTGCCCCAAATATTTTAAATATTCAAAGTTACATTTCTGTTAGTTCGAATTTTAATCATTTTCATGAAACTTGATAAAATAATCGACAATAATTAGTGAAGATTTTTACGTTTCAATATTTTGAACGTCTTTATTTGTCTTTGTCTTTTATTTAGGTAAGAATAGCTTCTACCGCGCGTATGTTTACAGTAGTAGAATTTTTTTGACTGCCGCGTTAATTGAACTGTCAATTCCGAAGTAACCATATAATTTGTGGCTCGCGACAATTTGAAATAAACAACATTTTTGGAATTTTTCGCTGTAGGAGCATATCCGAATTAATGAATTACTTAGACTTAAAATATACCAATAGAATTAATTACAGCTTAATAGACTAAATTTTTACTTATATTTTGTTCTCCATGAATTATATATATTTATTTATTTTAAAGTATCTTAATTATAGTTCATTTCCCTTTTAATTATGTTTTGATTTTATCTTTTATATTTATTTTTTAATTTATTTTAACTTCTTATCTTATTTATCTGGTATACTGGTTTAATTATCTTTATTTTAAAGGTCTCTAATTATTACTGTTTACTTGTGTACTATCATCGTTTATATATATTGTTAATTTCCATTGTTACATTTTATATTGTTCATTTATCTTAAATATTATTATTATTATTATTATTATTATTGATAATGGGCGGGCAGCTTAAGCTGATATGCCCATATAACTGTCTCTCATTTGAATATCCAGCCTATTCTTAAATATGTTCTATTTATATTATTTTTTCAATTATTTAGGGTAAAACGTATTTTATGCTATGTATATAAAAATCCTTTTAATTTTCTTGTACTGTAAAAGCCCACTAGGGCGTTTATTATAAATAAATAAATATGAAGAACCACGAATCCTTACGTATTTAGACAGTCCAATACCAAAGACCACCAAAAGATATTTGCCCGAACACCACCTTTTTATTGTTTTTTACATGTCTGTCTTCCCACAATTAATATTTCGTAGCATCTTCATTTAATTGGATTTCTCTTCTCTTATCCTACCTCGCGTTGTGCTATTTGGAAAGTTTGTAATGATTCAAATTACTTAAACTAGACGAAACATTAAGTTAATCACTGGAGAATTATCTTTTAATGTCAACCGATTTCGCAGCGGTCGCTTCTTCCTCTGGGATGTGTAAAACTAACTAACTTACTCGTCACGCGAGTTTATCCAACGCAATTTACATTCCTAGAAAGACAGCCACTTACCACTTTAATTCTGTAAATCTCACGTGTATTTTGTTACATTACATTAATTACAATTTATTCTGCAATTCTTTACTTCATCAAGTCCACTTTACACACATAATTATCTTTATCTCACACACGTAAACTTCCTCTTCAGCACATTCAAAAACACATACACCACAAACTTGGTCCAATAAAAAAATACACTATTTACGTTATGACTAGCCTGCCAAAAATATAAATATACTAGCTATTTGTACCCAACGTTTGTGGGGGTACACAAAGGTTTCATTGTTTTGTAAAGTCAAAAAATTTGAGTAAAATCGGTCAAACGGTGTAGATTTGTACAGAAAATTACCCGCGCGGCTTCCCACGCATAGATTTTTATTATGTATATATATATATATATATATATGTCGTTGCGGACTTTTTTATAGAACTGTTTGAGTTCTATAACTTCTCTGTAGAAAGTATTTAAATATCTCTTACCGTTAAGGCAGCGTTCGTAAAAACCGACCAATTTGTCGTCATCTTTAGTTGTAAAATAAGTCACCAAGAAAATATCTTTTACTTTAACGGTATAATATGTAACCTATGCCCACCCTAAAAGTCCATTCTAAATACTGGTAAAAGAATTTTTGAAATCGGATGAGTAGTTTCGGACATTACTTCCTACATCCAAACTTACAAACTTTACCTCTTTATATATTATAATAGATATACGGAATCGATGACAATTCAAGACAAATGAAACACCTAAAGTAATTAATATTTTATTTTATGCACAAAGAGACTGGAAACAAATTCAACTGGAGCAATGTTCTTTAATTCACACCCATACATCACTAGTCTGTGGAACACTTTATTTATCACACCGATCGCTGTCGAACGGTAGGTACTCTCCTAATTTATTACGCTGGCCACTTGTGATTCGCACTGGTCGCCATCGGTTTCACTTTTATCTTGCTGCTCTTTGTTTCTTCGGCTCAACGCCGCCGCGCATTTATATAGACCCGAGGTTTTGTTTAGTTATTTCTAAATTCTGTTAGAATATTCGAAAATCTTCGATTATGTGCAGTTCTTATTATAATATATACGCGACTATATAACACAATATTTCTTTATTCAGTAAACATAATACAAAACATAATACACTGAATTAATGAAAGGTTTTAATTTCAAAATCGTCGCCATGTTTCGGAGAGATTAAATTATATTTTATTTTTTTAGAGCTTTGTTCAATTTAATATTCGTCCTAAGCCCAGGCCCCCCGAGATTCGAGTGCCGTCAGGAGCTACGCCTCTGCGCTGTTATATTCCCTTATAAAAATATTTTTAATCGAAAAAAATGTAACCATTCCCAGTAGTCAAGCTTAATGCGATATCTCGACGAGACAGAGATTTTTTCAATAAAAATTTTATTGAAACTACGTTTCAAATTTATTTCTCTTATCAACAACTATCAGGAATATTTTTGAATGGGTTTTTTCAGACTTTTTCTACGATCATTCCTGTGTGTTTCATATTGGTAGCTATTGAATGTGAACAAGTCTGACAATTGTAATTATATAAAAAAATCGTTGCAGGAAAACCCTTATTTTCCTATTTTCTGGTCTTCTATGCGTTTTACACAACCTAACCTAACAGCTAACGTCATCGTATAGCGCATAAAAATCTGCGCCAAGTACTATTTGCATTAATTCCAATAATAAAAAAGGACCAAATATTCAATTACCAAATAGTTTGATCACATCAAATGCAAGTTATTTTCTACAGAAGTTCTTAACAAAACAATTTAGAACTCATAATCAAAGAACTTTCGTTCAACCTAACCTAACCTAACCTAAACTAACCAGCGTAGTCTACCACCATTTAAGATTGATTGAACCAGCTGACGTCATCACGTAGCGCGTAAGTCTCTGCTTTACCAAGTCTTCACCAAGTATGTATTATTATCATTAACAAGACTAAATATTCAATTTGACCGCATCAAATGTAAATTATTTTCTCCAGAAGTTCTCAGCAAAATAATCAGTTAATCAAAAAACTATGAAAAGGTTTTTCTGAAACCGATGTAATTAATAAAAAAATTAAGTAGATTTATACAAATAATACAATCAATATTTAAAAATGTCAATCTACAATCTTGCTGAATCACCGAGATATTCCTATCAAAATCATGTATCCTATAAATTTATAGACTATTTTTCCTATAAAATCTCGAATTAAGTATATTATAAATTATTAATCCTCGATGACTGCTTTCAAATATGGTTGAATATCGCTGCCTTTGCTTTTATACCCCACGTAATATATACTAAAGAAAAATTAAAGTTTTTTTTAATATTATCCGAAGACATGAGTAAATCAAATGGCTTAAGATACTAAAACGAAAATCGACTTTTTGCAGATTCGACGGTATACGTAGGGACTCTCAATATGCTGTTACATTTCAATATCCTTTGTATTTGGTATCGGTGTCTTTTAAAAAGAGCGAAATGTGCTTTGAGAATACGAAACAAAAATTTCGAAATACGGCAACGTTGTGTATGTGAAACAAAAGCAGGCAATCTGCTATCATGTTTTTGAACATAGAATTTCGTTGATCAATATAATTCTAAGATAGTAGGTACTCGCATCCTTTTTTATATGAAAAATCAACAAAAACAATTCCTAATTACATTTGTTGATTGACAACTGTCATTTTTTTTAAATAATTTCAAATTTCTTAATCACAAAAAGTATTTTTGTAATTACGTATCTTAAGTTTAATTTGCGATTTGAAAGTGGAAACACATAACTTATTCTCTTCTTTAAAGATTTTTGTGTAAAATATATTGGCATTTTTAGCTTCTTGAAATTATAAATAATAATTATTATTATTTTATAATTCTTTAATGGCTATATTTATGTTAAATTGTATTGTATTATAAGGTATATAGAAAAATATGTATATATTTCGTCCGCGAGTTAACAGCTACATATAGCGTAGCATGGCGCAGAGCGATGCAGCGTAGCACTGCTTTGTATAGTGTGGCGTAGCGCAGCATTGGATAGGGTGGTATAGCGTAACATGGTGTAGCGTATTGTATCGTACCGTACGCGGCATAACATCTTGGTAGTGTTAATGATGGATATTATTTCATAGAGATTTTTTTTTTACTTTTACAATCCGTAATAATTTTAATTTGTACTCCGAATTATCTAATTATTAATCAGGGTGAATTATATTTGTTGACAGTCTGTTAGAAAATAAAAATAAAACAAAAGTAGAATCGGTCAGAATCATTTTAAATGTGGAATATCGCTGATCGAAGTCACTCTAGACTTGTAGGTAATTGAATGCTTTTTGATGTCACAAGGTAACTAGAGAATTCTTACTAATTTACTTTTTCGAATGTTCCAGTTTCGCTATTTTCAGGCCTCTCATATTGAGGGTATACTAACAAAAGGCACTAAGTCAGGTTTTGATGATATTCTGCTGTAAATGGGAATATTAATGTAATATTATTTTTCTCTAGATATAACATATTTTGTCTTACGTTGTCTGTTTTTCAAATTAATAAAATCACTAAGCCATATTGATCTTTTTTCTTCTGACAGAAAGCACTAAATCATGTCTTGCTTTCTGCTAGAACGATTTTTGCCGCAATATAGTGTAGTAGAT
This sequence comes from Agrypnia vestita, assembly GCA_016648135.1. Taxonomy (NCBI): domain Eukaryota; kingdom Metazoa; phylum Arthropoda; class Insecta; order Trichoptera; family Phryganeidae; genus Agrypnia; species Agrypnia vestita. Next base: position 12,135 of record JADDOH010019917.1, on the reverse strand, counting down.
CATTATTCAAATTAAGCTGTCAAGAAAATTTTATACTGATTTGTGAAACGCTATCTCGATGAACAAAACATATCTTTAATTATTTTCGTATTGTATGTTGTTTTTTGCATCATAATTCACACGTTTATTATAAAGATATTGTAAAATATTAGTTGTTATCCAATTTTAATTGATAATTTAAAAAAATAATTCCAACTAAAATTATTTTATGGTCTTTGTACCTTATATTACTTGTTTTGTGAACTAAAGCAGTAAAAAATCAAAAACAATTGTTATTATGAATATTTTTAATATTTAAAGAATTAACTTTGTGGTCAGACATTTTAACAAAATGTTATTTATGTTAGTATATAACCACTAATTACTATTGCATTAAGTCATTAATTTCTTTATTAAAGTTTTTTTGAGTATACATCCAACTCATTAATATCAAATTTTATAAAATGGGTGCCCAAAAGACAGTTCTGTATGGTACACATTTTTTTCGTTAATATTCGAAATAATTCGCATCACTTTTTATGCGATTATCTCAGAATTTGTTTTTACGATTTAATGCCTTCAGTCAGTACAACCGTGACATACAGTGATACTATCAGCCGTATTCTGAACAGTTTTGACAGTTGTGTACAACATTGTAATGCCGCCAATTTTGATGTTTTACGTTTAATAGGTTTGAAATTAATTCATTCATTCAATCAGAATCTAAAACGCAAACAAACGTTGAGTTAATCACAATTATGAATAATGAGCTTCCTAATTGATTTAATTCATTAATTTCAAACCTGTCAAATTTAAAACGTTAAAATTGGTGGCATTACAATGTTGTATTATAACTGTCAAGATATATATAGGAATAGCAATATTGCTTAGTTCAGAATATTGTTATATATATTTTTTCCTATTATTTATATTTTTTACTATTATTTATATGTTCCTTTATACTTCTTTGTTCATTTATGCTTTCATAATTCATAATGGTTTTATTTTAAATCACAATTTTTTCAGATACATGTAATCTGTAATACTGTCGATTGACAATTCGAACCCACCGAAGTACTAAGAACTTGTTTTTATGAGTGGAGTGGCTTGTTGGTGTTGATCCAAAGGTCCCGGGTTTGAATCTCACTCCAGACTAGCAAGTTAGTCCTATTTTCAAAGCACAAGCGTTTAGCTTAGTTTGAAAATAGTAAGAATATTGATGTGACACGTATTCCGTGTTCGCATGTCTATTTTCATTTTTTTTAAATGACTTAATGCCTTCTGTCAGTAAGCCCTCAATATATCCGTTTATACTTCCAGAAGCTTTCAGATGAAAACATTGCTTATGTAGGTTTAGGATCTGCGGAGAATTGTCCCGGTCTGGTTTGATGTTTGGATCCTGTGATTGCGTCAGTTTTGCAGCATCCCTGGAGATGGTGTCATTGGCTTCATTCGAGAACATTTCATATTTTCGACTCCACACTTCTCCCCTCTCCTCAGCTCGTTATCTCCGAAGGAGAAATGTAATAAAATGTGGTAAATGTGAAATATTTAGCTAGCCGGAAATTCTGACGCCCTTACAATGAGGAAATAATTTTGCAGCTTTACGTTTGAATTGATAATTAACAAATTCTTGGGATTGTTTTTGTGTATACTCAAGTGCCAAATCAAAGAACTTATTTTAGATTATTTATAATAATATATAATAATAAAATTCCATGAACATATTCTTTGAAATAATTAAATAGGTATATGGGTAAAATCATATTTTATTAATAAGGAGAAAACACTTCATTTAAAATATTATATTTTATTGGGAAGACATAGAGTTAAACCAGAAGAGAAAAATCTTAAGAAATATATGTATAACAAAAATTAAAACATTTACATGTTTTCACTGAATTAATGTAAAACTTTTCGCAGCAAGGCGTATAAAATTACAAAGGAAAAAATTGTTTCTTGAGAGAAAGAGAAGATTGAGGTGGAAATAGACAATAAAATCTGTGAATCAAAAAATAGAAATAAGTGGAGTGAAGTTCGTTAAGGTTTACGCATTGAGTTTGGATTTAAATATGGTGTTCCCGACGCGAATTGCCGGGCATCGAGGGATGACATTTCCGGTAATAGGAGAAGGATGATAGGATGGGAATATGGATGGGTGATACGGAATGTGGATTGTGTTTTATGGGGTGGGGTGAAGAGGATAAAGGCACACAGATGATAGCCGAACTCACCACTAATAGAGTGTTCCTTCTCCTTTCCATTTCGTGTCTATTAGTGCCTTCGGTTAAATTAACACGCATGTGAATGTGTTAGTGTGTGAATAGTATTGTGGTTATAGTGTTGTTTACATGCTGATGTAGTGGTTGTCCTTGTCGAAACCGGTAGACTAAAATTCTCGGTCGGTGGTTATATGATACTAACATAAATAACATTTTATCACTTTAAAATTGGTTAATTAATGTAGGAAGATGACTGACTGTGTCTCTTGGAATAGAATTTTATATAGAATATATAAATTCGCAACACTAGTTTGAATTTAACAGCTACGATACTATTTGTATTTCTTTCGTTCCGGTTACATAGAGCGTTCACTGTTCACTATTTTGTCACGTATTCGTCGCCATGGGATTCAAGTTAAGCTTTAAAGAAGTGATAAACTTTATTTGAAAACACTTTTATTTTATTAGAACTCACTAGAATGTTCGCGCCTAAAAGTAATCACCTGAAACAATCGCAACTTGAAAAAATTTGTAGCCAGCTGGTCGCAGTTTTAACTTGGACCTCTCTGACGCGTGGTGACGATGTATAAACCACTGGAAGCCCCAGTTCTAGATTATTCGAGGACGCTCCAGAACTTTTCGGAGTCCCCTGGAAGCTTATTTTTCTTGTAGCATAATAATATTAATAAAATCATTACAATTATCGTTATAATTAGCTCATCTGTCTTATGCAACCCGTCATCGTAGTTAAACAACTTTAAACTGGCGTCAGTATTTATCAAATAAGAAATCTCAAACTTTGAATGCTCACCACACTGCCGTAAACATTTAGGTTCTATCTTCCTTTAGATTAAACCGGCTGTGTACACTCCGCTTAAGTGCGAGGGGCAGCCGATAAAGTCTGACAATACTGAGATAATTACTTCCTTGTGAGGCAAGCGCTATCTATGAACTGACGCGCAAAGTTTCATTCGTTTCTCGCAATCAGCATGGCTATTAGAGTGCACCAAGGCTTGCGTGTACATTTTTCGTCGCTAAACTTCTAGCAGGTTTGATTATCGTGAAGAAGTAATGGCTATCGTGGCATTTAATATATCGTCACTGTATATTTATTTATTTAACGTCCTTATGGGCTTTTACAATTATACGGAATATAAATTTTAAAAATAACATAAGACAGATATACAGTTAAAAGGTACAAGTATATGTAATAGATTTGTGTAAATTGTAATTAAAAAGATTCAATTACATCCCAGATATGTATAAAATAAAAAGAAAATGATTGTAAGTAATAAGAAGAAGAAGAAATAGATTGCAGTTAAAAATATTCAAGTACATCTTATAGAATCGTATATATAATAAAGCCAATATGCCGTTTTAGTACATTCTGGGATACCAGAATGAAACTGTTTTAAAAAATAATTGCACACACTAGATTTATATAAAATATTTTAAATAATTACAAGGCAGACTTTTCCGATGAACGGTAATGTTTTTTTTAGTATATCTCCATTATTTATATGAAAAATTGACAAATTGATTCGTTCATCTCAGAATGTACTAAACGGCACATTGGCTTTATTATATACACAGCGACGATATATTGTATATAACCATTAATAATATATATTAAATGCAGACTGCAAATGAAATATTTATATATGTAACCTGATGAATAAATTTTAATATGATATATTTCTTTACAAAAATGTGATAAAAAACGCAAGAGAAGATATGAGAAAAATTTGTGAAATTTGCTCACTCTGCCGGACGATCGCCTTAAGTCATCCACAAATAACGGAAAGGGCGAGTTTAAAATTACATTAATTAAATTTTTAATTAAAGAACCCAGTTATACATAGTTCTTCAACACTTAGCAATTGCCTATTAGGGTTTGAAAATAAGCAAGCAATATACATGTAGTTCTACGTAAATTACCAAAAAAATTGTTCTGCGGCGAAACTTAAGGTTTGAGATTATACGTTTATATTTCAGTTTTATCACGACATATTCTGTATACGTATATCGAAGGGTACTTACAATATTCTTAACGTAAATCTCGTATGTTTTCATTAATATTATATTATTGGCGGCCCTCGTAGCGCAGTGGGTATGACACTGGCTTCCCACACCGAGGGTTCCGGGTTCGATTCCCGGTGAGGTCACAATGTTAATCTATATGATTAACTCAAGCCTGGGTGTTTTGTAATGTAGTTCGCTTCTGTAATTGGGCCTCCTGGCCTGTTGAAGCGTAAAAAAAAATAAAAAAAATAAAAAATAAAAATAAAAATATTAATACAGAAGTAAATCTTGTATGTTTTCATTAATATTATATTAATACAGAAGGCTTTATAGAACGCCCCTCATACGAAACTACTAGATGTGTGCCTGATGGGTTCAACCAGCCAGTTCAAACTTTTTAAAATTATATATATTAAACAACTCAAGGCTTGAGGAAGCTGTAAACAGATAAACTGTAGTCTTCAGAGAAACATGACTACAAAGAAAATCTGCTGAAGGCTGAACTTAATAACATTCCCAAATTCTACGTTTCTTTAAAGTACTGTAATTTTTTTGTTTATTTTTATTAAATACTAGTAGTCCGGAGTTCAGATTTCAGATTACAACTTAAAACTTTTGTATGATGGTTGAAGGGAGGATAGGTACTTTTTCGCAAGCCCTGAAGGGTTACGATTTTATTAGCTTGATTGAACTAAAACCAATACACACCGTAGTGGAGATCCCACCGTTAAATATAAATGTATTTTGTACTTGTATGTATGAATAAAAAAATAGATCTGATACTGGAAGATTGTTCTGTTAAAAGCCTAAACAATCGGCGATTTAGATGAGAAAATGTATAAATGTGGATGAAGCAATTATTATTTTATTGATGGATTTGGCGTTAACACTGTAGAGATTACTCATGGTGACCATTAAACTAGATGAAATACATAAATTGTCACCATAACGTGAACTTTATAATAAATTAACTGAACTAAAGTAACTGAATTTCGCATCGACAGGTGAATTATTAAACTGTCTACTTTCAAATGTAGAATTTTTACATTGATTAGGTGGAAATACAAATATTTAATTAATTGATTAGGTACCTACTGATAAAGTGAGCAGAAGTTACTGATGTAAAGATGGTTTTAACGGGAATATTGAGAGAAGAGGTGAAGAGTTAATGAATATTATATTGTTAAGCAAATTCATACTCATTTCAATTTTGAAATTCAATTTTATTCTAATTTATAAACTTTCAAAATTATTGATTTTATTACCCTTACGCGCAACGCGATGGAGAGATTTGACGGGGCATGAATGGAAAGAATGATTATTATACATGGTATAGTTCGTGAATTCAGAGAAGTTGTTACAAGTCAGACAACGAGGATACTTTTTAGTCTAATACTGAGATTTTAGAAGTTTGATCGATGATCGACTATTACAATTTCCTTTTTCAACTAGATTTACGGAACATACGCGCAGTTACAAAAATAAAAATTTAGGCACACATTCTTATAGTGAAGTTGCAATTTTTTCAAAACAAAGTTCTGTGAAATTTAAAACCAAAGTAATTAATCAATTAGAAAGACATACAGCAAAATCAAATCCACGAAAAAGTATTTGGCTGCTACCGGGATTCGAACCACGGATCTCCTCCTGTCCGGGGCAGGTGCGTTATACGTTAATCGATTAATAAATGAGACTTACAGATAAGGTCGATATATTCACGTAAATCTAAGAGGCCGCTAAAGCGTACTTGGATAATGCGCCTGTCCCGAATAGGACGAGATCCGTGGTTCGAATTCCCATTGCAGCCAAATATTTTTAAGTGGATTTTATTTTTCTGTGTGCTTTTCTAATTAATTAATTAATTTGGTTTTAATTTAATTTTGTTTCAAAATTTGCAACATATTTATTAAATTATCTAAAACCATGTCCCGCTCAGTAATACCACGTAATACGCGCCAACACCTTTACATATAGAAACCAAAGGTTTTAGAATGAATTTACTTGACCAACTTGAAATCAATAAATGCACAAATGATCCAAATATAGCTCTCTATTAAATAGTCAACAAAAAATGAAATTCTCTCCATTTCTTAATACGTTTAAGAATCGCTAAATCAAGGTCATTAATTAAAATAATATTTAATGTAATAATATTATTTTAATAAAATAAATAAAATAACAACTAAATAGAGGCACTTTCAAAGTAATTCAGTTGATCACTGATAGAAAACGGGGAATTTTGGTAACTAAGCATAACAAAACGGGGAATCTTTAATGAGAAGTGCCTAGGAAAAAAGAATCTCTATATTGGGCATACCGAAAACATCTAATTATCCATAGGGGAAGGGGTAACTTAAACCTTATAAATAAGTTGATTATATTATACGTGGTATATCCACTGTTTGATAATGGCCTTACAAGCCAAAAAAGCTGTCACAATTAAAATAACACTTAACCGGCAGAACTTAATAATAATATATACATATTTACTTAAATTTGATTTATTTTAAATTTATTAATATTATTAATATTTAAAGCATTAACTTTGTGGTTAGACATAATAACACAGTGTTAGTAAACTTAGTAAAAACTACTACCAGATTTACGGTCTACCGGTTTCGGGACGTACCCGTCTCTTCGTCAGGACCAACACTACACTACTATATTCACAACACTATACATCCCAACCATAGTATAGTTAAAATATCACCAATATCAATATCACCTCAAATTCTTTGAATCAAAGAACATATGAGGTGTCTTAATAACAACAATTTTTCCGAATTTTCCAACCACCTCATAGAAAATAAGCATAAATTTGATCCAAAAATAGGGGTGAAAATATTAAATACTAATAATAATTGTTTAAAATTGAATAATTTAGATTTTTTTACATTAGGGAGGCGATGAATAATAGAGTACTCTCATTAATAACCAAATTAATTTTCCATATAGCCCTTTGTTTAATTTAACGTTCACAAAAGATGTGGTAACACCCACTATAAACCCCGCCCCCTCTCACTCTCTCTCGTTAGATTCTTGAATTGTTCAGTAGGCTATAATCAGTGCATTCTTGTCTCTGACAAGATTAACACGCATGTGATCAATATTGGTGATAGTTTAACAATACTATGGTCGGGGTGTATAGTGTTGTGAATATAGTAGTGTAGTGTTGGTCCTGACGAAGAGACGGGTACGTCTCGAAACCGGTAGACCGTAAATCTGGTAGTGATTTTTCTAAGTTTACTAACATTCTGTTATTTTACTTTTTATTTAAAAAAATATACTCTCAGAATGGAATTTCATAAACTCTGCTTTTTCTAAATTATCTATAGACTTTCAAATTAAGAGTAACGCGCCTATATTGAGTAATTATTAATGTAATACGCGGGTCTGATATAATCAATTATTGTAATGTGGCTCTCTATCCTACTGCTTAATTAGTTTCACACTCACGAAACAGATAAATGAAATAAATAAAATGTCCACGATAAACTTACCTTCCCAGGGTGAATACTACTATTTGGCTTTTAGTTCGAAAGCAAAACTAGCGGTACTGGCGAAAAGGCTTTACTTTTTTTTATTAATGCACTCAACACCCCACCCCGCCAGGGAGGTTGTTGTGCGGGGGATGTGGGGGAGTGTTGAGAGCGGGCGGTTAATCCAGGCCTTAAAGAGACCCGGGTTTTAACGCGGAGGAAGTTGGAAATCCAGCAAATCACTCGCTAGCACGGATTCAAAGAACGTATTATTTACCCTGCACCTAAAATAGATACAAATCTCTTAACCGCAGTGCACAAATTATATGATATATTTTCTGGCTATTCTGAAACTTTATATGATATTTAAAGGGAATGCAACTTTATAAAAATTATTTAATGCATTCTAGTGGAAACGTCATTTGAAAAGTTGGAAAAGAATATTGACTTTCACAAATTTCATTTTCGTATAAATCGGCTATTTTATCACATGACACATCCTTGTAGGTTGATTAGTTGTAGTGGATATTACTGCCTTTGTTCTTAATAATAATTTGGAAACGTGATTTTTGAAGGGATTTTTTTTATTTATTTATTTAATAGATAATACATATAATTTCTTTTATAACAATGGATAACTAGCAAATATTAACAATCAAATTATTATTATATGTTATACCTCACCAAAAAGAATTGAGATTGTTGTGTGTGGTGAGGGATAATCACTAATAATCATATTGGTACTGTAATCTAATTTAACAAACAATGAGAATTAGGTAATATACTGTTTATTTAATATATCGAAATTTTTTTGAATAAGCGGTCAAAAAGATACTAGATTCAATCACAATGAAATCCATTCGGATTCACCGGGGGAATATGCACACAAGACGCAACCGCAAAACATCATTCAAAGTAAATTGAACAAATCAAGTAATTGCATAGATATCTTCATCGATTCGAAGAAAGTACTCGACAGTGTCTCCCAGGAACAACTCGTACCAGAACCGCGATTGACCACACAGCCCCAGACAGGTAAAAAGCCACTCATTGAATAGGCCTCAGATAGTCAGATCCAATGAAACTCTAAGTAATCCACCAATAGGTGAATTTGAGTCCCTCAAGGTAGGTACAGTCCCCAGACCTCTATTATTTCTCACTCATTTAAACGACATATTTCAACAAAAAATTAAGGGTGAACTAGCATTCCACGCAGACGACACCGCACTGTTAACCAATTATCCTTCATGGGCAAAAGTTCACGAATTAGCAAACGAGAATATTAATACAATAAAATCGTGGAATATACGTGAAAATAAAATTAAAGGAATAGAGGTGGTGGTTGTGGCTGGATTGGACTTCGGTAAGATAGAGGTCCACCAATCCTGTCCTCATAATCCTATTTATCTCTAATTAATTCCCAATCCGTCTACCTTCCCATTTTAATACTCCTAGCGACGTCTGTCTTCCTTATAACTCAACCGCATATAATTCAAATTATTCCTAACGCCAGGCCAATCTCTTTTCAATTATTTTTTTCGTGTGAAAAAAAAAGCTACTTCGTAATACCGCATCTATTTTATCTACGTGTGAAGAATCCGCATTTGTACCGCATCTATTAAAAAAGTAATATCATCTTGTAAACCCGCATAACAAACATTTATATTTGAAATAAACCTCAGCCGTGGATTGTGTCGTTCATTGATCAATTCGGCAAACGACGGAGTTTGTGTCTGCAGTTGGACCAGGAATATCGAAGAAAGAGGCATTTCCTTCCCTTACACCAGCATCCATCATCTCAAAGGTAGGATTTTCGTCTTATTTGTGATCTACATTCATGCTGCGATCTTCGTTTCTGTTTTTTCAACCGATTTCCAGCATCTCGTCAAAATTCGAATACCCGCTAATGAACGATTCTCGCACTTGAACAAATCTCAATGTACCTCTATGTAATTTTAAAAACCGCATCACCAACAGTTTTTTAGAAGTCGGAAAAGGGATAGGTTTATTCAACACGACAATCTTGGTAGGGGGACAGGGTGTTCCGGGGGAGGATTGGACGCGAGGAGCTGCAGCACCAGCCGACTAATTGCTCACGCGATCTCATCCCTCATGATCGCAATCTGAGCCGATTACACTTAAACTACTCTGCTAAATACGTTTTATTTTTAACGTTCCTAGATTACATCGGGCCGTGTGTTCCGGGGGGAGGGGGTAGGGAAGGAGCCAGGTTCGCCCCTAGACTACTCGCAAGCTGAAGATAAGCGAAACAATAAAATTATACGCTTAACGTCTCTATACGTGAGGGTGGGTACACAGCGTCGCGCTGGCTTGCAGCAACATTGATCAGAGCACAAAGACATTTTTGTAGCATATTGACGCATTCCATATTCCTTTGCCTGTCTCAACACAGAGCTGTCTTGTGAGACAGGCATAGTAAAATCAAACCTTTTCATATTTATATACGTAAAACGGCGAAAATTAACTAAAGAAACAGCGATAACAATATATAAATCAATAATTGCTTCTCATTTTCAATACTGCCCCACTATTTTGTACCTATGTAATGAAGAAGATATAGGAAAATTACAAATTACAAACAGAATACAGCAATGGGGATAATTCTACAGAGAAATAGATATTCCAAAAATAAAAAGATGCTAACAAATTTAAATTGGATTAATATAAGACAAGGATTAAAATTAAATACAATGATATTCATTCACATATTAAATGACAAAATGCCAAAATATTTTTAAAATAATATCAAATATAACACAGAGATACATAGACAAAATACAAGAAACGCAAACAAAATAAGTATTCCAAATAGAAAAAAGACAAGCGTACAAAACTGTATTTATTACAAGGGAATAAAGGAGTATAATAACCTGCCAGAAGGTGTGAGGAAGCTGAGAAGAATCGATATCTTCAAACAAGAATGTAAACGGTACATAATAATGGAAAATGTATGCAGAGAAATATTATTTAATAAGTGTACATATATTTATATATATGTTTATAATATTAGCTAATGATAAAAAACTATGTATCATTAACTAAATAAACATATATTAATAAAAATAAAAATAATAAATAAATAAAGCAATGAAATATATAAAATAAACAATGAAATAAATATCCCCTCGCTTGCCCCGCATTTCAACAAATATAAAACCGTATTCCGAAAATAGCGATATTGGGATCTCAAGATCTTTATCCCAACACATAGTCTCTATGTGTTGGAATTTGTCTCTAACTCTCTGCTGCCTAGCTGAACCGTAATAGTGTCAAACCTCGTCATTCTGGTAGAACCGTGGTCTGATCTCTTTCTACTCCGTATATATACCCCATATATTATACATCCACTAACCGTTTAGTTACTTATCTGCCATTTCTGATCTCTTGTTTTACCCATAAAAACAATAAAGCTATAAATTTATAACATCTCATTAAATAATATATATTTAATAAAATGAATCAAACACTCTTTAATTTGCTATCAAACTTTCTGAAGTACATTATGTCTCGAGAAATCGGCCTCATTAAAGTCACTTAATAATAAAACATTATTTAAAAATAAATTTATAACTGAAGAACCCAGTTATTTATATTATTTTTTTATTTATTAGAGACACTAACAGGATAATGGGTACATGATACTCAGATAATAAACGTTGTAGTGAAGACTATGCCCATTATCCCAGTTACAAGTGTCTTCGGCATGCTCTAGTAACATGTATTTTTGCAATTAATTATATTATATATTTTGTGTTGAATGTAGTGCGATTAGTATTTAATGAATGATTGATTTAATGGATCTATAGGTTCGTGTCATTGTTTAGAAAATGGATGTTGTGTATGAGTGAGTTTTTGAACGAAGATAAGGTGTCTGCAAGAATATCAACATCAATGTTAGGGTCAGCACAATATAAATTATATGTGCGACATAACCTTGTAATGGGAGAAAAGTAACCGACATTATTAGCGTGCTGACTTATTCTGAAGAACTCCGGGTTTCTTATACGGGGTTTAACATGCAAATTTATATCAGATAGAGAGAGAGAATCAATAGCTCCGCTGAGAATCTTGTGTAGCACAACGAGATCGGATATTTTCCGTCGGGACTCAAGTTTGTGCATCTTGAAAAAGGCAAGTCGATCTTCGTAGCTGTGAAGGTTGTTGTGTTGACCAGCTTTGTATGAAAAAATACGTAGAAACTTTTCTGCACTCTCTCGATTCTCATAATATGTGTTGTGTAAAAAGGTGACCAGATAACTGACGTTATTTATTGTAGTGATGGGTCCGCTCTGTACTCACTACTACAATGTAGTACTACACTACATTGAAGTGCACACTTCGCACATTTTGATGTGTAGTGCACACTACAAACTACAAACACCAAAGTTATTGAAAGTATAAACTTCAAATAG
>JADDOH010019916.1:0-18370 GCA_016648135.1 Agrypnia vestita | reverse complement strand
AGTTTAGTAAAATATATAAAGTAATCGGCTATCCGAAACGAAAATGTATTCTGTTTTCTGAATAAATAATCAACTTTAGTGTCAACCTGCTCCTTTTTATTGATTTCGTTATTTCTGCGGCCGTATTCATAACGTGGTCATTTCTGAAATGCCTGGGAGGCGCTATTTTTATTTAATTCATTTGAACGACAGTTGACGATAAAGCGGTTATTTGTTGGAAACAAAGTCTTTGACTTTGTCAGGATTTTATGTGACATAAAATCTGTCGGATAATTGCAAGACGGCAGCATTACCCCTTAGGTATCCTATCATATTGTATTAACAGAAGTAAGAATTTATTATGTACGAGTAGGAGTGAGTTGCTTTTTGAATTTCATTAACTATTATTATATACTGAATTCGTATATTCAAACATGGATTTCTTACACGAGTTTCATCCAGCATTAATAAATTTCCCCACTTCATTATTGAAAATTATTTAGATGTTTTTTTCTCAAACTATTCTCTCAATTTAAGAAAGACAATCGAATTAGTATGTGTAAGCCGTGCGTACGAGGCACATTGTTTCGTAAATACCAACACAACGAAACAATATGTGTTGTACTCAAGGCTTAAATATACTAATTCGATTGTCTTTCTTGAATAAAAATATATATATATAGTTAGAATTATTTTATTTTATTTAAAAATGCAGGTATGCGCAACCCGGATTTTGTGTTCTAAATTTTGCTTGTATAATTCGCTGATAACCAATATGTTAGTTAGAGAAGTACACTAAAAGTAAAGAAATAAACAAAACTTTGTAGCGTTTAGAAAGGAAAAAAAAATCTTATTATGAACACATTTACGCAGAAATGCGAGAGACAAAAATGTTAAGGAAGATACTATTCCGTGTTGTTCAGAAAAATGTTTAATAATAAAAAGGTATTTATCTGAAATATTTCCTTCATCCTTCCTTCTCTTCGTCTCCATACAACACAATGGCGAAACGATACCAATACAGATAATGGTGTGCGGTGGAGACCACGTTACATATGGGTCCAAAACATTTTATTTATCGATTCTTTCATATCGACACATTTTCCAGCGTTAATTTGACCTTATAATTTTTAAAATACGCATAAAATAAACATTTTTTACATATGTGATATATTACAAAAACACATGAAAATAATATCAACGTTTCCAGTTCCCCGCTAATAGGTTGATTTTAGTGTGTAAGTATTATATGAGTCAAGAAAGCATGTTTTTTCTTAATATTTGATGGATATACCGCATCTTATTTACAATACAAATTTAAGAGGCTCTTCGTTTATACATTGGTGTTCAATGCCTTTTTTACATTTACAGAAGCGTAATTTTTTAGGTAAACCTATTATTATATAGCACGCAAACGCATGCACAATATTGAGTCATGACAAATTATGTCATACGCTATATGTTACGTTACAAAATTACAAATGAATACATCAACATTCTTATAGCACTTGGGCACAACTGACCAAAGCTTACACTTAAACTTATGATGATGCTCCAACCGAATGGGTTTTTTGGTACAAGTTGTGTCCCTGGTTCATTTAGTTGCCCCGCCGCCCACGATGGCTTCGGTACCCGCCCCCACCATTCGAAGGTGATACGCCCTTTGAGGTTATTCCAGAACTTTCGTTTCTCTTAATATACTGCCTATGAACCATCTCATGTATAAAAAGTTCTAAACACTAAATATCTAAACGTAAATAAAAACTCGTACTTATTTGTACACAGTGGTGTTGTTTTGCTTGTGAGTAGTTTTTTATGAACTGGCTCAGTCCGATTAACCATGCAGACATTCAGATTTGGGCGAGATTTATTGACCATCATGTACCGAAATTAGGGGTACTAAACTCGGGTCCGTGATTTGAAAGTTTTTTTCAAAATGAACTATAAGTCAACTCATAAAATTCAATACATGTTTACCCCTTTGCTTTTATAATTGATTTTTTGGTATATTGAACTTTTTTAAATAAATTTTTAAAAATCTCTTACGAAAATTGAATAATAATATGAAAAAAAGCTGAAATTTTTTTTCTGTTATTTTACTTTTCATACATAGTTGCATACTTAGTTGCATTTTTTAACTTATACAATTTATCACATACAGGACAATATGTCTAAATGAAAAATAGAATAAAAACGTCAAAGTATAATAAAAAAAGTTATTTTGCTATAATCATTTTTTTTTAATAGATGCCTTTTAAACGAAAATAATGAATGCTAAAGACGGCAAAAAATAATCTTGACGTTGACCAACGTGTTTTATATGCTTGAGCAATCGGTACCAAGATAAATACTCGTAAAGTATCAATAATAGTATGATATTGCTTAGGCTAATATCAACGGTCCCTATGTACATATACTGTCGAATCTGCAAAAATTCGATTTTCGTATAATTGTCTTAAATCATTCGACTTACTCTGTATTTTCGGATAATGTTAAAAAAGATTTATTTTTCATTAATATTTGATTTTTTTGACAGGAAAATTAATTTTTTAACATTTCCCAAAAATACTGAGTAAATGGTATGGTTTAAAATAACAAAACGAAAAAATAATTCTGCAAATTCGACGGTATACGTAGGGACCGTCGATATATTTGCGGTCACTTAAAATATTGACAAAAGAATTAAGCATTTATTAGTATATATAGTTCGGTTAAATAGTATAATTCATCAAGCACTGAATAATTATTGTTCGTTGACACCCAACAAAACTCAAACAAGCCTATTATAAAAAAATTTCACAATCTCAAGGACTTAAGGACATGAATTAAATCGGAACACCGTTCTTAAATTCACACTTATTGTTCTAGAATATTTCATACAGGTTCGCATTAATTCACGTCGATTCGCACGTCAGTGGTCACGCACTTATTTCCAAACGCCTGTTAGGTACTTTCTCAATTTATTATCGCTAGTCGCACACTGAATCGCCGCTGATATCTATGGTATCGCCGAACTGTCAGAAATAACTGACTCCGATACACAAAGTACGCAGTAGCCGGTCGATCTCTTTTACAGGCAATGTCGCGTCGCAATGGTTCCAGAATCTGTTGGGTAATTCCAGATGTTTGTAGAAATTTCCAATTTAATTTTAGAAGGTGTAGTATGCTATAAAATCCTTGATTATGCGCAATTCTTTCTGCTTCTATCGTCTCGTGACAATGTGTACCTACTGTATATATAATGCTGCATAATATATATAATATTTTCTGTTCAATGTATATTATTAAAAGTGTGTGGCAATTTGCATACGTATTTTTTTTGCATGCATATATATTTGCATACATACATGCATACGAATAAAGTAACAATAACCACTGAATTATTAAGAAACAACTTAAATAAATCATTTAGATGTAATGAAATAAAAAAATGTATCGAAAATATGTGTTCCTCGTCGTTACTTCATTTTTGGATTTTTTTCTGTGTATGTAAGGCATCTAATTTGTTTTAATTATCGCGGAATAATTTTCTGAAAATTTAACATCACAAATAAAACGCTAATTGATTAAAAAATAATTAATATGAACTTACTTTAAATATTAATCATTATATTTTGTCAACAGTAAAAAATAAGCAAAACCGATTTTATATATTGGAGTTATGCGATGATATTAATCATGTAAGAACTCAACCAATCCACTTCGTAAGTATAAAGGCCACGAAGCTCGTCAGACATCAAGAAGTGTTCTTCGAGGAAGATGTCGGTCGTATATTATTAATTTATATTGCGCGATAATATTATACATACACCGAAAGGACAACGATGAATGATTTTACTGGCTTCCAAAATATCAGCCTCCTTGTTGCCTTAACTCATCAATGAGTTATCGCCCTCGTCCTGCCTTTGGCTCGGCCATTTCTTATCCTGCCATTACTTAGACCCCGTTCCTTAACGAGGTCTAATTTTTCACGCTTCTGTGTTTTAGTCCAACTTGATGATTTTTTTTTGTATATTTTGGATCGGTAGGGTGTAGAATAGTGGTGCACAAATTTTAATTTATGGTAAGTAATTTTTAAAACGTTAATTTTTACATGGAATTCTTTTCACATTAATATTTAACTATATTTAAACGAAATTCAACGTCTGTGCTTTGAAAATAGTAAATTGCAAATAGTTATCTTTTAATTTTGTTTTCGCATTAGTTCTTAATTATTTATTCAACTGCCATGTATTTATTTTTGTTTTCGTTAATTCTTCACTTCAAATAAAAAAAAATATTATACGTTGTATTCTGACGAAGGCCCCGAAACATGTTGATAATTTGATAAGTGGTTTATACAAAGATCTTTCTTATTGTTTATTTTTAAATATATGTATAATATGTTCACCTGCATAAAACACTCCTAAGCTCTGCGGCTATGTACATATCGGAATCTTCAACACATTAAAGAGTTAAGGTTGTCATTACGGTCGTTAGACATATTTAACTATAACTGGTTGCGGATATTTTATACGAACCGTATGTTTTCCGACGTTTCGTTAAATGCTTATTCAACGAAGTCGAGAATCGTTTTTCGGAAAAACATACGGTTCGTATAAAATATCTGCAACCAGCTTCAACACATTGATAAAACACGATGGTAGGACTCTAGATATCTTTGAAAGAGAAATTCTCCGTAGAATGTACGGCCTCGTAGATAATAGTGGTATTTGGGAATATAACTCGATGACTTGAATGTATGGCCAGTGATGATTAGCAAGAACAATGGATATTAGAGTGTGTCACTATTTATAGCGAAAAAAAGTGTTTTTTTTTTAACGTAATAGTTATCAAAAGTTGTTAATAATTTTGGCTAGCTCATACGAGACAAATATTCTGAAAATGTTGGTTTTTACTGATTTTTCAGAGGTAATAAAATTTGGTTTCTTTTTTGAGACAACTTATATTAGTAATATTTGTTCGTTATAAATGAAAAATTTGACAAAAATTGTAAGTTTAATTATTTAAAAAAATGTGATTGCCCGAACGAGGGTTGGTATTAAATGCTAACAAACTTTCAAAATGATCATAGATATGGTATAATTCTAATTATGACTACGTTAATATTAGGTCCTTACATATGAAATTGGCGTTTAGTATGGGAGGAACATAAAGCCGATTTTTTTTTATTATAATATATTTATTTAATCAAAGTATGTACCATTGCTATCTATGCACTTTTGCCATCTTATAGGTAGTTCATCGATCCCTTTACTAAAAAAACCATTCGGACGGGAATCAATAAAATCTTTGAAGGCGGTTTGGACTGCCCCATCGGAGTTGAATTTTTTCCTTTGCAAGAAGTTATCCAAATTTCGAAAAAAATGGTAATCTGTTGGGGCAAGGTCCGGAGAGTACGGTGGATGTCTTAGACATTCCAATTGAAGCTCCTCTAATTTGGTAGCCGTCTGTTGTGCAGTGTGTGGTCTAGCGTTATCATGAAGCAGCAGTGGCCTAGAGCGATTAACCAGCCTCGGTTGTTTAGCAGCTAGCTTTTCCATCATGGTTTGCAGTTGCTGACAATAGACATCTGCCGTAATCGTCTGGCCAGATTTAAGAAAGCTGTAGTGAACGACACCAGCACTAGTCCACGCATGCAACGCAGCAGTCAACGCGCGTTTGTTGATTTGCTTCACTCAATTCGTGAGGTACCCACCTTTCAAGCTTTTTCACCTTACCAATTTGCTTCAAGTGGATTAAAACAGTTTTATCACTAACACCGCAGCCTGCAGCTAACTCGGATGTGGTTTGCGATGGATCCGCTTCCACAATAGCCTTCAATTCTTCATTATCAACTTTGGTCTCCGGCCGTCCACGAGGCTTGTTCTGCAGGTCGAAATTTCCAGAACGAAAACGTTGGAACCAAAAACGCACTGTGTTTTCTTTTGCGGCACCGTCGCCATACACATCATTAATCCTTCGAGCCGTTTCTGCAGCACTGGTGCCACGGTGGAACTCGTACTCGTAAATAACGCGATATTTCAAGTTTTTCATTTTGTAAACTGAGTGACGCAAAGAAAAAAACAATTGAGGAAAAAACAAATGAATTATAATTTTCAAAACACAAATACATGAGTAAATAGCTGTATAAATTTGGATTTGGAATTCCTAACCAAAGAGAAGATATTTGAGATCAACTTTGCCAGTACGGCAAAACGCCAATTTCATATGTAAGGACCTAATATTTAGAACAGTAGTATTTGATTACAAATGCAATGTGTACATGTAGCTAATAAATCCTGATTTATTTCAAGGCAGTTTTAATTAATAATATAAGGTTTTATATTACACATAAAAATGCAAATGTTGAGATCTTGATTGTGTGGTTGTAGACTGCTGTACCCTAGGGGTGATAAACTGGATGAGGGTTGTCATGGATAGAAGGAATTCGCGACAAATGCAGGCAGACCAGACTCTTTCTGGGTTCTCCGTTCGCAGCTGATGACAATATGTGTATATTTACTTGCAATGTGCACTTAATCATTAGACAACAAATACGGTTTCGATTCATATAAAAAAAATAGTATATACCTGCTTAATGAATGACATTGATAAAAATAGCAATTTCATTCAAAATAAACCTATGTGAAATCATGTCCAAGATCAATTATTATTATTTTATGATGTGATTAAACTAAAGGATAACTAAAAGATAACGAATTTTGTAGCTCTTTTCCAATCATATTTTTTTATCTAAATTTTCCGAAAAATTTACATCCTTAAATTAGAACATATCTTTACCATTACAATAAAATGCTCGTACAGAACCATATACTTGTATACATATATGCATACATATAACATATTCGTTTGTTTCTTTATTTAGGCTCTTATTTTATAAAAAAAAACTCGACATATACATTTATAATGTCATGTTATTATATTTTGGTATATTTTTGTGAATATATTTAATAAACTTTAAATATTTATTAAAAAAGAACTGTATTTTTTCATTGTTCATATCAAAAAGCCACTCCTTAGGTAGGAATCAAATAATTCAATAATATGTATTTTTTTATTCGACAACTTTAAGAATTTCTGTTCCATGTTTCATTTACACCTTAAATAAGATAACGTTTAAGAATCGTTGAGTAAAGCAAAAGAAGTACGATTTAAAATATTACCAATATTTTTATATGTATGTTCTGAGATTACAATTACTGGATTTGTCCTCTGCGGAATTATTATTTAAGTAAGATAAATAATTATAGAAGTCTCACAGAGACGAATCTATTTATATTAGTAACATCTGTTTTGGGAATCTTTTAGATGATGGCCCAGGGCTTATAACCTCTATGAGCTGGCTTAAATAATCACTCTACAAAAAGCAACGTTCACCAATTAACATTTGTTTTACTTATTACTCGTAATTATTAATGAGTGAATACGTTATCAGTTTTCATAAAAAATATAGAGTAAGATTAAAGAAAGAAATGATTGGTATGAAATTGACAGGCAAGGGTGATATGCCATAACTAGCGTACTTTCTTTTCTCTCTTATGTCTATGCCTGCGAGAAAACTGCGCTAATATTTAATATGTTTCTTATTTATTTAAAGCTTTCTGGTGCGCTGGAAGGATTTTGCTAGTAAAATCTTAATAGGTCAATAATATTGAAAATATTGGCTGTTAAATTTTGGGTCCATATTTAAAGCATTATAAATACCTACAGTTTATTATAAAAATCTATTAACACGTTATTATTAGTATCATTAAACAATTTTGTGTGGTGTTAACAATTTACGAAGCTCGTTTATAGAACGTCCTATTATGATTCTGCATTTTTTGTTTTATTATTTTTTCTGCATGAGCAGGTTATCGCGTAGGTATTCCAACTACTAGTAATATGTTCATTGGGAAACCAGTTTGTGGAATAATCAATGAAATCGGTATCTGATAATGCAAAAACCATGTTCAAAATCATGCGAAGGCCCGGACCCCGAGACGACTGCACGGCACTTTTGTTGAACGCAGCTTTTATAGCCGGTTTTTATATTAGGTTATAAATTATTCTAAATGCACTTTGTATATTTTATAAAAGATTTTTAAAACATTTTTGGAATTTACGAATGACGTGTAGTATTATTGACCCGATTCGAACCGACTCGAATTTTGGATGCTAAATTAATAAAAGAAAATGTTCGTTCTAATACGTCTAATGTTTTTATTTACGGTTTTTATAATTGGAAGCGCATTTTATTAAGATATTGTCGTGTTTATTTTATGTATATTTTTTAATGACTTTCAATACTAATAGTTAATTAATGTTTGGAAAAAATAGACGAGTTTGTGTATTTGGGAAATATGTTCGATAGAACAAGAATGGCTCAGAAAGATAACAACAGGTGATTGCAGAGAATAAGGTGAACGGAGCTTTGAGTATAATAATTTCTAATATAAATATGTATCCACCGTGGTATTAAATGGAATTCTGGATGTGGCGAGTGCTGTGTGTCAGGACAGAAGAGTGTGGCGCTCTTTGTTCTCTGTTTACCCCTGCGAGGAAACGGCGTGATGGTAAGTAAGTAACTATGGTTAGTTACAAGATCGTCAAATGAGTACTACTTTTATTTAAAATACACCATATATCTAGAAAATAAAAAGAGCGGAAGAGCGAAGGACATAGGGTTACACAAGTAATCCGAAAACTTTGTTACCTAATACGTTATTTTCAGCAATAATGTAATAGGTATTATGGTATTGAATCCCAAATTATTTATAATGGTTTTTAATGTAAAACTGTTAATGAATTAAATAACTGTTTTATTTTATACAATAAAGGGTCTAAAATATCGGAAATATTAAATTGTTATATAAAATCAAAAGTAAACTAGTTTTTAAAGCAACGGTGACTGAATACATCGTACCTGCATAGCAGTATCTAAAAGATAATTAAATATAATCATCAGTCATTTTCATCCCTCCCCAAGTTTCTTCTACTTTTATCCGTCTATTGTTATTCGCTCTTAGATTATTAGTATTTTGGTCCAGTAGGTTTTTCTGTCGGCTCTTGATTCCTCTCCCTTACCACTAGCTATCTGCCTTCATCCAGCGACGTGGCTTGCCCATCGCCATTTTTTTCATTAAATATTATAAAGTATTTTCTGCTCTCGAAGCCACAGGTTTCTTATCCTGTCCTTTTGTGTGCTGACCAGTATACATTTTTCCATGCCTCTTTGTGTTACTCATTTTCGGACCTCTCTTAATGAAAATATAAATATGGTTCACTTTTAATTTTTCTAGTAAAGCGAACCAGTTCTAAATTTATTTTGATACCTTTGTGGCCAATATTCAAATAGATGAAGCCTTCGATTTTAAAATTGATATTGATATAATATTAATGGTTTAGGTTTACTAACCAAAAATGAAATATAAATTAATAATATATGATCACACCGTCATGGTCTTGAATTTTATTTTAAAATTTTGTACGTGCCAACGGAAGAATAATCTTGTCTGAAACTATTTTTCATAATTAACTTATGAAGAAATGTCAGAACGCAACTGGGTGGACGATTTTACAAGTGTAATTAAATATGAATTCACAGTCTGATGCAGTCTTTTTGGTTTTCTTTCGCCGCCCTAATTCTTATAGAGATATAAACGTCAAAGAGCGGACACGCTCGGGTGGAGCGACCCTTCTAATGTTATTCATGCAAATTGAATTCGCTGCCTCCGTCGAGACATTTCCTTTTCACGACTCTCAAGTCTGGTTTTCCGTTTTTGCTGACGAGGTAACCACGCCTTTGTAAAACCTTTATCACTTTTTTCACAGCAACGTCTAATTAATTTAGCCGTGTCTTACTAATTTATAAATTGTGTGTTTTTTCGCAATGATCAATTTTTTAATTAAAAATATGGTGTAATAATAACATCAAATATAATAAACTTATGTATTGTCAATTATTTGTAATTTAATTTTGGCAGATAGAAATGTTGACAGTCGACGAAATGTGTGTAATTAAAATGTATCTATAATGGGCAGATACATTTTGAAAAATAGGCGTTAGAATATTCAAGCTTACATAAAAGGTTTCATTTATATAAATATATACTATACTTTATATATTTTTATACGAAGAGGTACTGTTAATCTAGCTTTATCGAATATAATAATTTTGATGTCTGTCTATCTGTCTGTACGTCGTCAAGTCCGTAAATTCCTGAAATTAAAATTTTATACAATTGAAGTGTGACACGCAATCAGCGCGCGGCATATGTTATGCGATCACGCAAGGCAAGTTGTTATTATTATTTCCCGTGATTGTTCACGGGCTCGTCACAATATCAATTATGTATTTTTTCAAATTGCCAATATATCATTTAAAAATCATGATGCAATCATGTAGAATATGATTAACTTATTTAAAATAAATTATTTTTATTGTCACGTATCGTGGCTGCGGAAGAAATGAATGAAAATGCTGAAAATTCAATGTACAAAGTCACTTAACATTATTAAACATAACGCTATTCTTTAAATTTCAGTATTAAATAATATATCACTTGTAAATAAGCACTTTATTTAACATTCACTAGAACATTCCATCCGATTCACATGTCTTAATCACTTATTTCTTTCGCCAATTAGGTAAGTATTTCGCTCGATTATTCACTTATTTATCGCTTGGATTATCTTGTGGCCGATTCACAGCTATCTATCAAAAACGACTACAACAACTCTCGCGCCACAGCCGGCGCTGTATTTATATCCGAAAATGCTGATAACGAACCTCCTAGGTCTACCTAGTGTTTAGGAGAACGTTCTCGTCACAGGCCGTACTCGATTCTTCGATAGTTTTTTGACAAGTGTACGTAAATTATTTTTAGCATCTCGTTACAGTATTTAAATTTTAATCTTAGGCGGTTAAAAAGTTAACAGTCAATGAAATATATGTAATTCAAATGTATATTTGTAGAAACATTTAGAAACTTAGAAGTCAGAACGTTCAACTTTCTTAAAATGTACGTAAAAGTTTTTTAATGTAGTAATTTTTATATTCCTTTAGTGCAAAACTAGCTTTATCACAGTAAACAAAATCAAAAATTTGGATATTTAAAAAACCTTTTAAAAAAGTAACCCATAAAAACCAAGTTTTTATTATACTCCCTTTCTCCTTTACTAGTCGATACCTTTTTTTTCGCTTAACCTACGCGTTGGACTTCGGTCGGGCGACGCTACGAAAGAGAGTAATAAAAAATTTCCAAAAATCCAAAATTATACTATAATCAGGTTTCGCGTCTACCAGACGTGTTGAAATATTTTCATAAAACTTTATAAGTTGTATAAAAAAACCATTCAAAATTTGAAAAATCCAAAAATATATTAATTTTTTTTAACGAAAATTTGATAGATCTTGATTGGATCACGGGAAAGGGGTTTAAAATGGATCCAAAGTTGTTTCGTCAGACAAGAAGACAAGCAGACGCCACGAGTTAATATAAAGGGAGTAAAAATAGATTCTAACTTTTTTAAATGATGACCTTTTTTAAACAATAAGGTTTTTTTAAATAAAAATGCGAACACGGAATATCCTTACTATTTTCAAACTAAGCTAAGCACATCTGCTATGAAATAACTTGCTAGTACCCTGGAATGGGGTTCGAACCACCGTTCACCTAGGCGAGCGTTACGACCACTACATTAAAATATTTAGTAAGACAAGTACCTTTATCAAGATTATAATTGTTTGTGAGATAACTCACATATAATGGTGGTAATGTTGGTTTTTTCTTAGATCCGTCTGGATAAAGTTGATTTTACATCATTTACAGCAAACTTTTAAAGTTTGCTGTAAATGATGCAATTTTTTAAAGATCAGTAGGTATAATAAAACCAATAAAAATATACCTATAATATAATACTTTTGATTCAAGGGTAATAAAATAATATATTATTAATAAAGTTTTTATTCTTAATACTTTAAAAAAATAATTAAATAACTTTTTCGTAATTCAGACGGATAAAATTGATTCTTCACAAAGTTTTTCCTATTTTCGGAGTCGCTTCCAAGGTAAATAATACATCTAAAATAAAGTAACGTGATGTCTCAATTAGAAAAAAATAGTGTTATTGTTGGTTTTGCACTAAGCCTCCTGAAATAGACCTCGATTATTTGTCCAAACTATTAAAAAATTTCATAAATTTCCTGTATCTAGCTTTCGCGTCAGCATAAAGGTTCATCTCATTTGATTGAAAGACCCGAAGCCAGATACGTTCTAACAAATAATCCGAACAGCCAAAAGGCGTAACTTTTTACTTATATTTTCTGACGTTGACATGACGCTGACAGACGGGGCCAGTGGCGGCCCGTGACGCGCTCAAATTGTTCCAAGTTTTATTTGCTTATGATGATATGCTCTCCACCTTCGCGTTATGATCACTGGGTGAATGCATCTTGACCCTTGGATAAACAAAGCGTCCGTCGGTCCATTCAACATGTCCGTGCGTTATCTCGTCGTAGGATAAAATACACATTGAAAGGATTTAAACTCTCGTACTTTTTGGCGTACGGTATTTCATAAAATATTCCGAGTTTTGCATAAATAAAACACGCCTTTACAGTGATGTATGTCTATGTTGTATAAAATTATTTATATTTACAATATTCATTTTTTATTTTTAGAAATGTAATTTTTTTGGAAAAAAAAAAAAAATTAAAAGTATGTAATAGGGACTTAACATTGTTGTAATTTTCTTAGCTTAAATATAAATAACACTAATATTTGGCATGGATACAATTGTTGGCGCCTTTGTAAGTAATGAAATATTTGACGTTTTATTGTGAATACATATTATCATCATTACTATTGGCTCTATAATCCCTGCTGAGTCTTGGCCTCCTCAAAAATCTTCCTCTGTATGTATGTTATATTTAAGAGTTTCACGGGTAAACGACAAATAGTTATTTTCTGGGGTAACCTGCGTTAAATAGTTCTAAAAATAATTTTTACACTACCGACGTTTAAACAACATTAGTCACTTTCAAAGGCCTTTTATATTAAATCCTACCCTAAACCGAAGAGAACCCGACCGCTCGAAGTCAGAGCAAAAATGTGATGCGGGTATAAAAAGTGATTTTAATGGGTGAAAATCTTAGTATGTACATTATATTATTGACGTCGCGATTAACTCTATCTAATTTATTTATTTGTTAGTTTTAAAGCCGGTTTTTTGCGAGAATAATTTCTTTGCTAAGTGGTTCTTTGTTTATTGTGTGGTAATTTTGAATTATGTAATGATTATATTTTTTGATCCATGTATTTTTATGAGAGACTGAATCTATGATATTTGTCCATTTGATATCTCAGAATTCCACACATCTGTGTATATATTGGTCGAAACTTTTCAGGACAATGTGATGCGGGCTTAATATAATTCGTTATATATCGATACTCACAAAAAATATACATATTATAGTATCCTTTTTTTATATCTTCTTTTTGAGAATATTTCTTATTTAATAAAACATAGAAACGTCTGAAATAGGCGGTAGTTGAAATAATATGATAATAAGCATAATAAGCTTGAATCTCTACGACATTCGGGGGAAGGTTTCTCTAGTGAGGTCATAGTTTTTAGTAAATTTTATGAAAAGAAATACAAACATTTATATACGTTAATTAAAATAAAGGTAGGTTTTTGCGCCCGCTAAGAGTCGGTTTCTCTGCAGTACGGTTTATACTATAGTCGATGTTTCTAGAATATATTTCTGTGGATATAATCACGAGCGGAGCATTACGGTAACGGCAGAATAACGGAAATTCTATAACTAATTTATTTTCAGAAATAAAATATTATAATTATTAATTGCAGCGTATAGTGCAATCGGCTAAATATAGCTTAGATTGTAGTTGGAAACTAAGCAGTATATTTTCAGCTTGATATTTTTTTAGTGTTCGTGCAACATAAATAATCTGACTACGTCCGTGTTCTGTAATTTGTTGAAGAAAAGTCATGTTAGCACACATAGACGACGGACGTGTAGGAAACGACAATGTTACAAACCCACACAATGAATGATTGTTTTAAAAATGTCTATGTGAGACCATGTTTGTGACAACAGCGCGGCGGTATAAGTCTTGAAATTGGTTCTGGTACATATGTAATAAAATGCCTTATAAATTCGACAGACTAGACATTTTATTGTGCTGAGTTACATGTTTTTTTGTATTGGGTACGGTTCTTTACTGATTTTGTAACTACATAATATGTAAATCAAATAAAAAATATATAAACAGCTTTACTAGCACGATGACATTAAATATAAAACAAATTATGTATATTATATATTAGAAAATTATTACGAAATTGATTGTACTTTTATTGATGGTATTGAGATTGATAGTATGAGTTTCTAGTAAATATAATAATATATTATTTCAAAATCAACCGGCGCCAGTACAATTCGACTATTATTATTTATTAATTTTTACACACATTTTTTGTTTAATGACGTATACTTTTATATTAAATATTGACTTTCTCATGACTGAATTATGATAAATAGTGGGCATATTAAATTTAGAAAATATATTTTAAATACGCACCATTTTACTGTAAGTATATTTAATTAATTCAGAATTAGTGTTTTTAATGAAATTGTAAAATATTTTGAGTACAAAAGGGTTTGTAATGATTTCCATTAATTATGATAATAATATTATTAAACCTTATCAAAACTCTTACCTAAGACACTCATCAGTTTTACAACTTAATACTACTGCGTTTTGGGGCGTTAATAGTGATTGGTCAGCGGGCTGTACTTTGTTAGAAATCCTCCACATTTATTATCCCCACGGAATATAAACTATGTAAAGTATTACCCCTGCCCGTGGCTCTGTAAATGTTAATAAAAATCACGAGTTTAAGAGATCGACGAGCAGTCTTGTAGTAAAAATACCGATGCATTTCTCAATTATTTTATCAAAAAATTATACGGAACGCGGCTCTTCATTTCGGATCTCGGGCGAAATAACGCGTAAATTCAAATTGTTTTCTATTTCACTTACATACCGAAATTGAGTCGTATTACATAAAAGTGTCGGCATAACTCGCGAGACGTAGCTTTAATGAAACACCTAAAGCGTTCTCAAGCAATAAGTTCCAGAAATGTCACGCTCGATCTAATCGCTCCGTGTATTGTGCTTGGGCGTCTTGGAATTTTGATTACCAATAACTGTTACATCTTACACCTCCTGAGAACGATGGCCATTCTGTTCGTAGTCTTTATTCATCCGGAGTGTTCGCTTTAATTGGCTTTCCAATAATTTTTCAAATAATAAAATTTGATCTTCGTTTTATTTTGTGAATAAAAATAATGTTTTATGAGTGTTATAGAATAAATTTGTAATGAAAACGATTTTTATATCTGTTCTCGAGCGTGTAGTAAATATATTTTATTTTATGTTGAAACGTTCATAGATTTGTAGCAATCTTTATATCCTACTGTCGTTTAATTTTGTATCATAGCAATCGATGTTTCGTATTAAGTATATTTAAATGTAACATAGGTACCTAAGCCTACAACTTAGAATGCGTATGGTTCGGTGTTATATGTTTGCCATTCTCTTATATGGGGTGGAGGCATGGACACTTAAGCAAGAACTTATCCGAGATCCTTATGTAGACCTATAGACGCATATTGAATGTTTCCTGGGTGGATAGAGTGACGAATGATGAAGCCCTCCGGCGTATGGAAAAAGCCCGAGAAGTGCTGAAGTATCAACACAAGAAAGCTGGAGTATCTTGGACATATTATGAGAGGACCAAAATATAGTCTAAAGCAATTCATTATCCAGGGAAAATAAGTGGTAAAAGAAGCGTAGGAAAACGCCACGTCTCGTGGCTGCGTTACTTGAGGGACTCGTTATTATAGTGTATTTTTAACTGGTATAAGTGTAACTAATTTCGTTTAAATTCATGCCTAAAAAACGAAAGTAAACGTCCGGAGATGGGGTGAACCCCGGGCCAGCAAACCCGAACCGGCCGCAACTTATGGTTGGTGCTACCGCCGAGCCTGCGAGGCCAGTCAAAATAGAGTAAATATAGGACTTAAAAAACGCAAACCATTTCATGTTCCGCCCAGCACAATCGACAGGGTTTAAAATAGTACCATTAACTGCCGTTAGGGGAAATAATAAAATATTTTGATAAAAGTCGTTATTACTATTTCATGGGTGTCAGCTATAAATAATTAATACTTATTCCTTGGGAACGGGTATGTAAAAGTACCGTCATTTTTGATGGGTTACAGCTAGTAGGTACCTACTTAATATGTGTACCTTAAATATATTTGGACTTACAATGTCTCATGCATTCTGCAAAATTTTAATAATTTTATTAAAATTAATTAATTAAAATAATTGCACATATTTATCAACTATAAATTAATATTTAATTCAATTTCAAACAAATAAAATGCATCAAATAAAATAATTTCAAATGACTATCTCTTAACATTGCACTTCAAAATAAGAATGTGTTTACATTGAAATTTTAATAACGTACCTAATAATGTCTACGCATAATTCCAATTTTACTATAAAACAGGAATGTATGTACCTACACAAAATGCGGAATGACAGATTTTATTCCCATAATAAATTCTAACACTAAAATTTAGTCGCACGTTAGTGCTAACCCTCCAGAAAGGAAAACTCGTTTAAGGTGAGACCTTATTTAATATCATATAATTTTTTTTCATGATAGCGACACCGCAAGAAGTATGTTTCTTTGGTCACTATCGAGCTGCTTTTATAATTGTTCGGGGTTATAAGGATCAGTCCTTTTCACGTAAATTGTTACGCGAAATCCCTTTGCGCGCACCGCCCAGGTTTGTTGCATAGCAAACCCCAAACACCCCGTGACGTGAGGGCCGAAACCATGTAACCCTATTTATTTCAGTTGCATAAGAACATGGATGTATGTAAGTTAATTAAAGTTCATTATAAATATATAATGTAAATTTTAATACAAATGCAGAATGCTCTATTTGATTTTTGTGGATTGGTTTTAACTGGAATTTTTATTATGGACGTTTAATTAAGGCAGGGTTCTATTTTGTTTTTATTTTTAAATAATTCTAGTTTAGTCGGTTGCTAGTGATATATTGAATCTAAAAATTATGTTTTAGATGGCCCATTTTTGAAATTTCGACACCTGCGCAGACCCACCTACTAATCGAGGTGTTGTATTCAAATGGTGTTTTTGTATGTTAAAAGTACATAAAATATATAATAAATTTTTAGTGTTTTTCAAGAGTGTATTTATTAAACCTAACAAATCCTACATCAATATCTTTATCGTAATCGTATAAAAATAGTCTTTTTTCGAGCGCCCAAAGTAGAATCCTACCTTAAATGAATTGAAATATTACTTCAATATTGTCAAATTAATAAGATATTAAATTAAAACTTGAATATTGTCAAATTAAAACATAACGATCCTCAAATTTTAAATCAAATTAATATTTAATTGTTGATTGTTAAGGCAATTTTTCCATACATTTCATAATACATTACATTAAGTATACACTTCTATCTACATAATACACTTTCGGGTACCAGAACATTGATTTTAATTTGAGAGAATAGTTTCACAAATTTCGTTCATTTTCAATAGAACGTTGAGCTGTGATACTTATTAGGGATTATGCGCCTTTCATATCCGGAGCGTAGGTTTTATTCTGGGTATTTCTAATACTTTGTTTTAATTTTAATGTAAACTAGAGTTTAAACTATTTTTTGTAAATAATATTCACAATACAACAATCCCTTAACTATTTCTAGCTGTTACTGATACATTACGTAATAAATTAACACTACATCAACACGCTAGACAAAATATTCTTCAAAATTCGTATTTAATTTTAATTATCCGTTTGGTAGTTTTAAGAATTAAGAACTTGGTTTTCGGAAGTTTGGCTTTTAAGGGGGGGTAAGGTTTTTAACTTTTTTTTTTTGCATTTTATTTTTAATTTTTTAAATGAATGTATAACATCGCAAGAATATTGTGTCAAAATTTCAAGTCAATCGGAGCAAATTTGACGAAATTATGAACATTTGAGCGATACTCAGACTGATTTTCTATACCTGCTCGGGCACCTAAGAGACGCACTCACCTGAGGACTACGGGACGTGCTATCGTATTGGAAGAGATTTGCGTAGACAAGGACAAAAAGATGATGATGATGAAAGCTCTTTGCTGTGTAAACATGGCATCGACGATTATGTTTAAGTATAAAATAAGTGTTGAGTTTTATTTTGAATTTTACAGTGTGCAAAACTTTAAAGCGTATTCCCCACATCTCACGTTTTCAAAGTCGGTGTCCATCATAACTTCAAAACTA
>JADDOH010019915.1:0-16478 GCA_016648135.1 Agrypnia vestita | reverse complement strand
ACATATTTTCATCTTTTTTTTTGGAATTCACATTTTATTCACATGTTCTAATTTTCATGTCATAGTGATATAATATATCTCATTATCAATGGCGACATCTGTACTGATTTATGGGAATGATAAAATTTTCGTCTACAGGTGGCGGTAGTACCCAAAAAAAAGTCTTCCATACCTACTTACCCCGTATAAAAAAATACCTCCGTCTCCATGAGACATTTATAAAATATATTTAATTACTAATATTATTTAAAAAGTATGTAGAAATCAGTTTATTTCATTAAAAATTACTAATTTCTACAGAACTAAAATTTTTTTAAGAACAAGAATCCCCGATAAAGTTGAGTGCTCTGATTTTTAAAATAAAATCAATTTTAATATAGAACGCAAAATGGAAAAGTACATAACAAATTAATAAAAAAAAATGATTAAAAAAAATAGAAATGCATTGTTTGAAAAATGAATCGCCGAGGTTTAAAAATACAAATGAATTTAGTTTATCACCGAAATGCACCCTCGCGTCCGCGAGGGATGAACGCAATTCAATTAATAAACGTTTGCCACGGCAAACAATATGCAGCGGCGGTACAGGGAATACGGAAGGTGGTAATTAAATGTTGGGAAATAGGAAACAAATTGCTTTTAGTAAAAATCTAAGCAAAAGTAACTCTACAAGTAACCAAAAATGGGAACACTTAACCAATACTTATTTTTTTATTTTTATAAAAATTGAGATGCGAACACAGAATACGTGTCACATCAATACTTGTACTATTTTCAAACTAAGCTTAATGCTTGTGCCATGAAAATAGGACTAACTTGCTAGTCTGGAGTGAGGTTCGAACCCGTTACTTTTAAATCACGAGGCGAGAGTCCTAACCGCAAGACCAACAAGCTACTCTTTAAATGAATATCTTACAGCCAAGTAACTATACATACGGATGACCAATATTCCCTCTAAGATAATTGGGTTTCTGCGTGGAAAACCAAAATAGACTAAGAGCCAGTGACTGCCAGACTTACGTTATAGTATCAAACCTGAAATATTTTCTGTAGATGTACACTATTGCAGGTAAAAATGTTTGGATATAATGATATTTGTGTCCGGGGGATTTTAACAGGTAACACAGATACGAAATATATTATATAAATATAAATAAAAAAATAGGAGTTTTCTTAAAATCCTTAATTTAAAAATATTATAATGAGATGGTGAACCAAAGAAATTGCGCGCTATCAAAACCTCTGGAAGTTTATAACTCGGTTTTACTGACGATTTTTTTGGATATGGAATACTCTGGAATCGTCTAGGGTCCCTCGTGATCTCTGAAACGTTCCACAAGTCTCTCGAAACGGCTAGACAGTTATCGTAAAATCTCGAAAGATCGAGAAAGACATTTATTTACCTATAAATACAAGGGCGTCACGCGACCAGTACCGCAACGGTGTCAGTCATTCGTGACGATATTAGTAACGGAGCGAGAATGCAGTGTAACCAGTACGTACCTTACAGCAATAGTAAATAAAAGAAGTACCGACGAACCACGGACCATTTTTTCTACGTGCGAAAATTCAACTGAATATAAGAGAAAGTGATAGAAGCAATAGAAACAATTAATGTAAAAAAAAATGTTTTGGTTATTATCTACAAACTCAAAAGCATGGTATGCTAAAATTATTTTATTGAAATCCGTTGTGTATTGAATATATTTTTCAAGGATCAATTTATTTACCTATAAATACAAGGGCGTCACGTGATCAGTACCGCAATGGAGTCAGTCATTCGTGACGATATTAGCAACGGAGCGAGAATGCAGTGTAACTAGTACGTACCTTACAGCAATAGTAAATAAAGGAAGTACCGACGAACCACGGACCATTTTTTCTACGTGCGAAAATTCAACTGAATATAAGAGAAAGTGATAGAAGCAATAGAAACAATTAATTAAAAAAAAGTGTTTTGGTGAATATCTACAAAATCAAATGCATGGTGTGCTAAAATTATTTTATTCAAATCCATTGTATATTGAATATATTTTTCAAGGATCAATTTATTTACCTATAAATACAAGGGCGTCACGCGACCAGTACCGCAATGGAGTCAGTCATTCGTGACGATATTAGCAACGGAGCGAGAATGCAGTGTAACTAGTACGTACCTTACAGCAATAGTAAATAAAGGAAGTACCGACGAACCACGGACCATTTTTTCTACGTGCGAAAATTCAACTGAATATAAGAGAAAGTGATAGAAGCAATAGAAACAATTAATTAAAAAAAAGTGTTTTGGTGAATATCTACAAAATCAAATGCATGGTATGCTAAAATTATTTTATTCAAATCCATTGTATATTGAATATATTTTTCAAGGATCAATTTATTTACCTATAAATACAAGGGCGTCACGCGACCAGTACCGCAATGGAGTCAGTCATTCGTGACGATATTAGCAACGGAGCGAGAAAGCAGTGTAACTAGTACGTACCTTACAGCAATAGTAAATAAAGGAAGTACCGACGAACCACGGACCATTTTTTCTACGTGCGAAAATTCAACTGGATATAAGAGAAAGTGATAGAAGCAATAATTAATTTTAAAAAGTGTTTTGGTGAATATCTACAAAATCAAATGCATGGTATGCTAAAATTATTTTATTGAAATCCGTTGTGTATTGAATATATTTTTACTTACTTACTTACTTACTTACCATCACGCCGTTTCCCCGAGGGGGTAGGCAGAGAGGATAGAGCGCCATACTCTTCTGTCCTGACATACAACTTTCGCTTCGTCTACATTCATACATCTTCGCATGCAAGCTCGACGGTTGTTCAGACTTCTAACAGGACCATCTTCCAGTATCTGGTTAATCTGGTCATGCCACGTCTTCCGTGGTCGCCCTCTCTTTCTGGCGCCGTCAACACTTGCATCATATATCTTTCTTACCATTCTTTCCTCATTCATTCGCTCAACATGCCCAAACCACCTGAGCGACCCTATTTTTATTCTCTGTATTATGCTACGATCAGCTTTACATTCATTCCTCATATCTTCATTCTTTACTCTATCATACATGGATTTACCACACATACGTCTAAGGGACCTCATCTCCACTGCATTCAATCTACTTTCGTTCCTCTTCTGCCAGCTCCAGGCTTCACTTCCATACATTAGTGTCGGTACCAGAACTCCATTATGTACCATTATGTAAATATATTTTTCAAGGATCAAAAAATAATGTAACGTCAATATCAGACGATTATAAAATATTCAGACTTTTATGATGATATTACGACGTATGGCATGATTTATGGCATCGCGGAGCGGCTCGGCGTTCGGCTAATCTATTACGAGTGCTAAATAATAATTCATGGATAACATTTATACTAGCATTAAATTTATGATAGAGCTCGGACATGACATGAGGGTGACAGGGCGGTGCTCGGTGGGCAAAAAGTCGTCTATTTTTTGAGACATAATGACCGCAATGATTGATTAGGGAGGATACTGACTGTCTTGCGTGAATATATCTGTTCGGATATTTTAGAACGTACTCCGATTATATTTAGGGTGATTTATGTCATTCACATTATCGCGTAAATATAAGAAATCAAGTTCACATCAAATATTTTGTCGCACATTCGTAAATATATCGCATATCGCAAACGAAACATCTTACAGCCAGGCAACAATACATATTATATACTGATGATGCTAATAGAAATATGTCTACCGAGGCAAAACTAGCGGTACATAATGGAGTTCTGGTACCGACATTAATGTATGGAAGTGAAGCCTGAAGCTGGCAGAAGAGGAACAAAAGTAGATTGAATGCCGTGGAGATGAGGTCCCTTAGACGTATGTGTGGTAATTCCATGTATGATGGAGTAAAGAATGAAGATATTAGGAATGAATGTAAAGTTGATCTTAGCATAATACATAGAATAAAAATAGGGTCGCTCAGGTGGTATGGGCATGTTGAGCGAATGAAAGAGGAAAGAATGGTAAGAAAGATATATGATGCAAGTGTTGACGGCGCCAGAAAGAGAGGGCGACCACGGAAGACGTGGCGTGACCAGATTAACCAGATACTGGAAGATGGTCCTGTTAGAAGCCTGAACAACCGTCGAGCTTGCATGCGAAGATGTATGAATGTAGACGAAGCGAAAGTTGTATGTCAGGACAGAAGAGTATGGCGCTCTATCCTCTCTGCCTACACTCACGGGGAAACGGCGTGATGATAAGTTAGTTAGTTAGTTAGTTAATTGCTAAAAAAATTACAATGGAAAATAAATTTAGATATGTTTGGTCGCTACTACAAGGAAAGTAGACACATTCAAGTTTTAGATTATTACAATTGAACCTAAAATTAACTGATACTTCAATCATTTGAAACCTGATAACGAAAACATCATAAATGATCTCAAGCCAAATATGATTTCGAAAGGATTATGATCAAAACTACCGTATTCTACGAAAATATATGGAATTAGAACAATGATATATCTCTTTCCATGAAACAATGCTAAAAGAAACAGTTAATACTTGTGAACTTTCTGACGGACGACTTGAAGGGAAAGAAAAAAAAACTTGAAGTGAAAGAAAACCTCATTGTGTGATTTTGAACCTTTGTGCATTATTAATCTTTTATTATTATTTGTTTTAGTATAGACATAATATTATTACTGTGCGTATGATGCCAAGCTGAGTTTTGAGTTTTAAAATACTTATCGTAAAATACTTGACATTACACTACATTATGAGAAAATATTTAAAACAAGGGAAGTAACGTAGCAATTATCGTTGGCATTTAATATGCGTCTTTGACAGTTCGTAAATTTATTTGTAAAATAGCAATAAATTTGTCATCAGAATTTTCATGAAATTTTTGAACATTACTAAATCTGTATGCCATTGTATTTTAAAGATTCATTTTCGAACATTTTATCTGTTACCGTCTACTATTTTGCTCTAACTCCATATGGTATTTTTTATTTATTTATTTATGGCTTTTACAAGGAAATAGGTAAAGTGTACATGCATAGAATATATATAGAAGAAAAAATAATAACTGTATATATATATATAAATAATAATAATGACATAAAGTGGAAAGAAAAAACATATAAATTATACAAGCGAATTCATATTTTATGCCCATATTTTCTTAGTTTGACTGCGATTTTTTTTGCTTTTTCGGTGTTTCAATACGACTTTCATTCACAGACTTACTCGAAGATCGCACATACCATCTTATTGAGACATCGATGAAACAATTATTTTGTTTTGTTGAAATTGTTGTGACATATATAAAAAGATAAATTTATACACAATTCATAACGTTTCTAACAACTCTATTAAAAAACCAATCATATTTGTTATTTTAATATGCTAGGTACTATTATTTTATATTTTTAAAAATTAATATTTTCCGCAATTCTTAGCGTTGGAGCATTTTTTTATTAGTTCGAGGGATGTGATACTTTGCATAGTACAAGAGATATGAGTAAGAAATATTCAAAGGACATAAAGGTGAAAATATGTATGAATAATGTAGGTACATACATACCAAACGCGGGCAATGATAAATGTTCCCAGTCATTTTTTGACGTTTTGGGTCAGTTATCTTTTTATTTTCGCATTTTCTTTTTTATTACATATATGTGTACACGCGTATTCCGGATGAGCTATGGTCGTTAACGTGGGAGATATGTACCTATAATCGTCTATAAATCTCAAAAGATTTTTAAAATGTACATTATTATATATTATGCATAACTCGCGTGTTTTGAATATTTCCAGTCCTCAATACAAGAAACAATTTTAAGTGTGTGTATTGCACGAAAGAGAAGTGCTGCATTTAATTAGTGGATGGTGTCAATTTTTTTTTCAAATAGAGATACGAACACTTGACATTTTCAAAATAAGCTAAACTCTTGTGCTATGAAAACAGGATTTCCTTGCTGGCCTCTGGAATCTGACTCGAACCACCGACCGCTGGATCACTAGGCGAGAATATTAATCACTAGACCAACAAGCTACTCAAATGTGAAAATGCATTTTAAATGCGAAAATTCGACCATTTGTTCGGAAGAAGAAAAAGTTTTTTTAATTGTTTTTTTTTAGAAATACTAAGTCAAATACTAAGTCAAAAAATCCATTTATGTTGTTACACGATAGTGGGAGACAAATGAAACCCTTTAAATTACTTTTTATTTTATTTATCACTAAAGTCACGAGACACTAACTTGATTTTAATCGCCATTATGTGATTTGCGCTAATTTTCACTATCGAGAGACTACTACTTATCTGTGGGACACTTTATTAAGTTTTACAGAACATTCACTTCGTCTCATCAGAACGTCTGCGATAGCACTTATTTACTATCGAACGCCCGGTAGGTACTTTCTTAATTTATTTCGCTGCTCGATAAAACGCGAATCGGATCACCGTTGGTTTCAATTCTATGATCTCGCTTCGCTGTCAAAAAACTTACTGCCGCGCCCCGATAAATATATAAAGACCCGATGTTCTAGAAGTTTTGGGCATAGTTTGGTTTAGTTATTTCATAATTCTGCTAGAATGTTCGGAAGACTTTGGTCGATGTTTAAGACTCTAGTCACAATATTATCAAAAATTTTTGGTAAAATTTTTGTCTAGTTAGATTATTGTTAAAGTGTAGGAGAACTGTAAGTGATTTAATTTATTTGTGTAAAATTATTAACGGTATATTGGAGTTCCCTGAGTTATTATGTACATATTATAACAAATGATCACTTACAGAGTACTGGGGCAGTCTGTTTCGTGACATGGCGAGCTATTTTATGTAGGTACCTAACGCTCTAACTGTATTTTTAATTCAACTATATATACATCGATTTAACCGCATAGGTAATCAATATAGCACGGTCAATTTTTTAATACTCGTACCCTCCACATATATAAAAAACAACAAATGTACATAATATAATAAGCATTTTTATCATAAAAAAAATATTACCTTAACAAATAAATATCACAAGTCGAAAATGTCCACTAGTAGATAAACTGCACTGAGAAAAGATCGCGCTAATTCCGTTGAACAAAAAATGACCACCTGCATGTGTAAATTGTTATCGCTGTGCGGAGATCTTAGAAATAAATTTGGAAGAATAACAAGCTACAAAAATAGATCTAACTTGCTAGTCTGGAGTGAGGTTCGAACCCGCGACCTTTAGATCACGAGGCGAGTGTCCTAATCACAAGACCAACAAGCTACTCAATTCTAAATAATATTCCTTCATTTTTTGTCGTTTTCTTCTTATGTGTTTGTTGTGCTATTTAAACAGTGTGTGTTTCATTTTATGTAATAGCCTAATTCAGGACGTGTATTATTATTAATATAAATAAATACAAATAAAATAAATCCCAATATTTACAAAAACTCATTTAATGAAAATAAATATTATTCCTGGAGCCCTTCAACAGAGTGAACACGATAAAGCAGGAAAGTTTCGAGCGCGAGAAAACTTTTAAATCCATCTCAACAGATGCACACTTTAAACTTATCAAGAGTGCTTGCATATCAGTTTCCAATTCACTGTATAATAATGAATGTTGTTCAAAGTTATAACTTAAGTTCCTTCTTCGGGCTGAGCAACCTGGAGCTAAGAAGCCTATCGGATGAGAGCATCGCCGAGCCTCGCAGCCGGTTCAGAGGTCTGACTTCGGTAACAGGGCGTGACGAAACACTATTTTGGAGTTTAATTCATTATTATTTTCGTATGGGACACATTTGCGAATATTTTCATTTGTTTCATTATAGAGCGAGCCATGTTATGTAGGTACCCAGCGCACTAAATATTTAATCAATTCGACTATATATACGTTCATTGCATCGCCTAGGTAATCAATATAGCTCTGTTGTCAGATTTAATACTCGTACACTCTACACACAAAAAACAAGTTAATTATCTTTAAAAAATTAACAAGTATCATAGTTTGCTTACTATTAATATTGTTATATTGTTTCATTTTTTGTAATTTTCTTTTTATGTACCTAGATAGCTATACTTACTATTTGAAAGGTTTCCGAATTTGTTAACTTACTTACTTACTTACTTACTTACCATCACGCCGTTTCCCCGCGGGGGTAGGCAGAGAGGATAGAGCGCCATACTATTCTGTCCTGACATACAACTTTCGCTTCGTCTACATTCATACATCTTCGCATGCAAGCTCGACGGTTTTTCAGGCTTCTAACAGGACCATCTTCCAGTATCTGATTAATCTGGTCAGGCCACGTCTTCCGTGGTCGCCCTCTCTTTCTGGCGCCGTCAACACTTGCATCATATATCTTTCTTACCATTCTTTCCTCATTCATTCGCTCAACATGCCCAAACGACCTGAGCGACCCTATTTTTATTCTCTGTATTATGCTACGATCAGCTATACATTCATTCCTAATATCTTCATTCTTTACTCTATCATACATGGATTTACCACACATACGTCTAAGGGACGTCTCATAGAAACGAAGCTCTTTTTTATATGAGAAAGTGGGTAAAGAAATTTTAAGGATCTCTTATTATTAATTTCATTATTAATAGTGATTTATTTTTAACATTATCATTTATCTTAGTATCAGTAGCGACATCTGTATTGGCCACATGGAAATGATAAAGTTTTTGACTGCAGGTGGTGGTAGTAAAAGTACAACTCGCATATGAAACAAGGTGTGCATGTTAAACATATATACAACTTCCCTAAATTTGATAGATGTGGTAGTCTATCACGGATGTTATTGAATTATATTGTGTAAAGTGATCATTTAAGTCAGCCGTGCATTAGATTGTAACCCCTATGAACACCCAAAAAGATTTCTGTACCTACTTTTCCATATATAAAATAGCTTCGTCTCTATGAGACATTATAATATATCTTAATTAATGATGTTTCCCTGGGGATGAAACCCAGTATTATTCTTGAAAAATTTGAATATATTCAAAATATTCTGAATGTGCTTCTCTAAAACAACCTCGAGCTCGGAAACAAAAATTTTTGTCCCCGTGTTATCAATTTTTTGCTCTGGGTTGTGAAAGTCGTGTAAACCAGAATTACCAGAATACCCCCAATAAAAATAATTTCGAATGTTCAAATACTAAGACGTACTTTAGAGATACAATATTCCTTTGAAAAAAACATGTTCATTACAGAATTATTAATATATTTCTTCTTCAATAAAATGATATATTATGATTTAACAACAATGTCGATCATAGGACTTATTTTTTTATCTCCACAGTATTCCAATATACCTTTATCACCCGTCATATTTCAAATTAAATTAATACTTTCACCTCTGTAATGAAACGTTTTCTTTGTAAAAATATTTTTTGTACACAGTTTTTTTATTTATTTTGTTATTCTGCGACACGTTTTCAGTTATTAATATGAAAATGGAACAAGTTTACCTAAAACTAGTGGCGTCATACTAAAGGAGTGAGTTTCATATTAATTATAACTTCTCGGTCTAAGTTGAGTGAAAACAATTTAACACAAACACACTCCGTACACTCGAGACATATTATGTATCGCAGGTGAACAGTTTTTCACTCAGCATCTTAATTAATTGTCAGAAAGGTATGATGAGAGAAGTGGATTACGAAATAATGCTTAATTAAACAAGGTGGAAATACTTAATTATATTTATTTAAAATTGTTTGTCTTTTTTTTTAAAGAAGTACGTCTAGAAAAGTTAATTTTTGCGGCCCTAAAAAGGGCCTTTCACAAACCTATCGACAGGGAACCGGCGGCCTGAAAAAGTCGAACGAACATTTTAATATCATATGACACCCAAGTGTACGTGGCCTAGGATTGGTCTTTTAAGTTATTTTTATTGAAGAGTTACGGTTATTTTAGAACGATATTCTGGAATATCCGATGTCCCAGGCACCGTAACTGTGATTTCTCGATAATCGTTAATAAGGATTCTACTTCGAAACATTCTCTTATTTCTGTATTTCTGATCCTGTTTTTTTTATGTTCATTAAAATATTTATTTAGAATAATAATGATAAGGACACTGAATACAAAATGATGACGTAATAAAGGATTAAGGCAAGAAAAATTAACCTTTCCCCATCTCATATACTTACACTCAACTTGTATACACGGGTGACTTTGGCATCTGCCTGACTTAATGTAAACTGTTTTTAATAACTTTGTTAAATTCACGAAATATTTTTTCAATTTTTTTGGTCTTTAAATGTTTGAATGCTGAGCTTGTTTTTAATAACTTTGTTAAATTCACGAAATATTTGTTCAATTTTTTTGGTCTTTAAATATTTGAATGCTAAGTTTGGAATGAATTGCCTTAAGGCGATCGTCTTGCAATGTTGGCAAAATTCGTAACTTCTTCTATAAAGAATAGTGATTTTTCGCTGCATTATAATTTATTTTGGGGTGCTAAAATTTACCTGAAATACAATGATTGATGGGTAGATTCTGTGGTTTTTCAAATAATTTTGACTATAATTTTTTTGTGCTGTTCATAGAGGATTAATAGAATTTTATAAATCCATAATGTAATAATATAATAATAATAATATAATCCCAATAATTCCATAATGTAAAATTTGTTGTATAAAATTTATCCGTAGGTATATATCACATCCCGAGTGCGAGCTTATCAACTTTCTAAAAAAGACGTTCTGAGTTGATGTTTTTGGATATCGAAAGTAACTTTACATAATTTTTTACAATAAAAAGTGATACATTTGCATTTGTTACATTATTCTTTAAATTTAGTGTAAGAATACCCCGTAGTAGTGAACTGAGACAGTGTTGCGTGCTTATATGAATTTTTATATTGAAGTTAGAGTGCCTGCAGCGGGTACTATTTAAATTATGACAAGAAAAACTTCAAAACTCCCTGTCTCAGAATACATATTTTGGAAAGGTGCGATATATTTACAGTTTATTTGTATTAAAAAACACATTTTTTAAATATATTGTTATGTAGCTTGACAACCGTTGCACGAATTGTCAAAATAGAAATATTATAATCATGTGACATTTGTAACACACTGAAAAAGAATTTATATAGCGCAAATAGATATTCTAAAACTTTGGAATTTACCGTACATTAATGTACACTTCGCCACACTTGTCGAATAACTGGCGTTCCTAAAAGCACTCAAGTAAGTAAGAAAACTTGTGTATTGAAAGTTGTTCGGGACAATAACGCGCTCGGATAGGAGGAGGCTGTACTTTGTTCGGCTTCGCGGTAACTTTCTCAAGACATGAAGTGAATTCAGGTTAGAATCAATCGGCTGCAACCAGACACAGTTCCGTGTTGTTAGTTCCGAGTTCTTGTATTCTTGTATAGACTTCGGATGATAGCGTCGGGTGTCTGATCAACCCGAAGAGTTCTCGTAAAACATCTGTAAGATCAAAAAGAGATTTGTAAACACTCGGGGTTGATTAAAATGTTGGGGTTCTCTACTCGTGTATCTCAATTACGTAAATGGAATTTCAATATAAATTGAATTATATTTGATGGTCGATTATTATAGATAATAAATAATATTAACATTGTTATCTCTAGATTGATACTTCAACTATTGATGAAAGATTACGCTTCTCTTGATTTCTCGTGATATGAAGTAGGGAAAAAAAATTAAAAATTATTAAACTCAGGTACAGATAAAAAAGTAAATATATATAATATCTATAATAATCTATCATCATGAATAATAATGGATTATATATATTTGTTTTTGATGATCTGTTTATTGTTTTAGAAGATGTGCTCATAGTTTAAATAATCCTAGTATGCAAAAGCTATAACAGAATGAATATCAACACATTTATAAGAATGTCCTAATTAATATACTTTTACTTTGGAGTAGCAAAGGACAAAACTACATTTCAGATCACGGCTTCAAAGTGAGCACGTTCAAAAATTGAAGGACTTAAAATGAATCCTTCATTTGTCTTACACTTACCTATTACACTCACGAA
Source organism: Agrypnia vestita (assembly GCA_016648135.1). Classification (NCBI taxonomy): domain Eukaryota; kingdom Metazoa; phylum Arthropoda; class Insecta; order Trichoptera; family Phryganeidae; genus Agrypnia; species Agrypnia vestita. The sequence goes on along the minus strand of JADDOH010019915.1, from coordinate 4,480 downwards.
TCGAATCGTTGCGCACTTTATCTACTTCATTGAACTACATGAAGTTAGCTGCTTATTAGTTGTTCATGTAGTACTTCAAAAAAGGGTGCTACTACAAAATTGTGCGCGCAGCCTGTGATGGAAAATAGTATGAAGAGTTTGAGTATTCATTGGTAGTGATGGAAAGTTTGCCGAAAAAAAACGAAACTGAATTTCAATATTAATCAACTGAATTATCCCAATTATAATAATTTCGTTGTCTGTCTGTCTGTCCGTCCATCTGTCTGTCCCCGTAACTTCGTGTAACGTCCGTAAATTATTTAAAGTATTTTTTCTTTTTTCTTCTTTACAGTAATTTTTTTCCCTTATTTTTTTTTTTTTTTGTGTTATATAAAAGGCGAGCGGGCGGGCAAAAGAAAACCGTGCGATGACGTGGGAGTGTGTCTGTCGAGCCGAATACCAACGACAATAATCAAGAGAAGCAAATTGGCGTAAATTATGCGAATCTGTGTGGAATATTTTAGTGACAATTAATGTGAATTAAAGAATGGTGCTCCGATAAAATTCGTTTCCAGTGATTTTGTGTGATAAATAAAACATTTAAGTGTTTCATTTGTCACCCACGGCCACGATCTCGTGACAATACATATATTTTTATGTGTTAAATAAAACGGATATTTTATACGAACCGTATATGTATTTCACTGAGAAGCAAATCTCGACGTCTCGCTGGATAAGACTTCAGCGAAACGTCGAGATATGCTTCAGTGAAATATACGTTTCGTATAAAATATCCGTTTTATTTAACACATAAATATGTCCAACGACTGTAATAATACGAATGTTATTTATGTATCTCATTTTACATATTTTATATAATTACGCTATCGCCATCTATGGTTGACAAATTTTGTTTTGAAATATAGGAAAAATATAAAACGAAACCATAAACTGTGGATTCGCGCTCCACTCGCTACCGCCCGGGTATACACCAGCAACGGATAAGGATGATGTAATAACTTATTTTAAGCATTTTCGTCTTCGTGCGAGTTTCAGTCGTGTTAGAATTTTATATACCGGAAAAGAAATTGTAATATGAGAAAAGCTCCAGCTGGGATGTTACGTCTTGAGACCAGGATACCTGGGGACCAACGTTGGAGTAAATAAGGATGGAAAATAAATTGCACTGTAAAAGGAAACAAAATATTGATAAAATATATCGAAGAATTGAGCAACAAACTTTCTTCAAATAATAGCAATCGAAGGAAAAACGCTCAAAATTTCCTAATACGATGAGCACATTATTATAAAAGCATTAAGTATCTAATACAAAAAATAAATCGCTACATCTGTAGTAAATACGGGAAATGTAATATAGCGATAAAAAATAATATCAAATAAATGTCCGAGAGACACGGACTCGAACGAAAATCAATAAAGCGAAATAAAACAGTAAATTTCCGTTACTTGGCCAGATCAACATTCTAGGGCTTTATTTTCGGCCGGATTTTCGATCTCCTCAATCTTGGAGATTACATCAGGGACTTGATTCTCGAGAGAACTGGAGAGGAGAGGCAATTTGCCAGCAATTTCCAACAATAATGTTAAATTTTTATTTATTTTTTATGAAAACAAAATTTTGTAATGTCGTTGCGAATTTTGTCAATCTTGTGATAACCTTCTTTCGATGCAAATATTTTTTTTGTACATATGTATTTTCATTGATGCAGTTAATTTGTTTGAAATAATGCTTAAACCTAATCTTTAAATTCAAGCAAACTCCTTACGGTAAATGCATTATAATTTATTCACACTACGACGGGATACGTGGACCAATAGCAAAATACATCCCCAAATACCCAGGCATGAGAAAATTATATAGATTATAGAGACCTCACCGGGAATCGAACCCGGAACCCGATACGAGAAGTCAATGTCATTCCTGTAGGACTACGGGTCCTCTATTATTTTTAGTTTCGGTCAAACCCTAGCGACATAAAAATTTTCAATTCATGCGCGCGTCATGGAGAAGGATCTTTTCGGGACAGCATACAACTCCGCCATTTTGACATTTTCAAAATAATTTGTTAATGAGAAATACTCACCAATGTATGCCGCATATAATGTAAGTAAAAAGAATTTTATATTTGCGATAGTTACGTCACAATTTTTTTAATTTGAATGTACTTGTTGATTCTTCAAGGTGGAGTAACCTTTATTTTTATGGGTTTTCAGTGAAACTAATAGAGGAGCATTTCATGACATTGTGTGATATTTTATTTATTTTGCCAGGTTGATAGTTCATCCAGATCTCTTTGTAGGAAATGACTATTTTCCAGGCTAAGAATGATTGAACAATTTAGAATATTTTGAGTATGTCCAAATTTTTCAAGAACACGATACAGGATTTTATCCCCAAGGGAACATCATTAATCAAGATAAATTATAGATGTCTCATAAAGACGAAGATATATTTTTATATGGGAAAGTATGGAAGTTTTTTGGGTGCTTTTTGGACTTAAAATCTATCGTATGGCTGGCATAAGTGATCACTTAACGCAATGTAACATTCACCATTTCCACCCATCAGAGACTACCACATCTATCAAATTTTTGGAAGTTGTATATAATGTATGTTTAACTTACACAACTTGTCTCGTATGTGAATTTTTTTTTATTACCTCCACCTGCAGTCCAAAGCTTTTTCATTCTCATTGTTGTCACTATTGATAATGAGTTATCTATATTTTGATTGGAGTTTAAAGCATTAACCTTTATAACTTCCAATTTTTTTAAATACAGTTTCTTTCCTTTGTCAAGAAGTCGTATATGTAAATGCAGATAGATGTCTTGCTCACATATCTTTAAACTAAATATCTCTTGCATTTTATGTCTTCTCTCTTCCTCTTTTTACAAAATTAGATCTATCCTTACTTCCTTATGCTTGATTACCCTTTTTACCTTTGATTCTTTAACACTCTTGGTTTGTTCTTAACAAAATTTCATTTTTTGTATATTGTAGAATTATATTGTTGTTAATATTAATAAATTGCTTGTTAATTATGTGGAAACTTGTAAGATGATTTAATTAAGCTGAATAATATAATAATAGAATAGAGACGAAAGTATTTGTATGAGAAACGTGTATGGATGTCTCTTATACGATGGCTGAAAGCTTAAAACTAGTATGAGCTGGCTGAAATGATCACTCTACACAATGCAACATTCACCAATTCCATCACCAAGAAAATCCATACATTTTTTAATGTTTTATGTATGTTCCAATTCTGGAAACCTTCCGTACATTTGATCGGGCTGTGTTAGAGACATCTGTAGTCTTTTCTTGTGAAACAGTCTTTGCTTGACAAATCTAGTTATTGCATTTTCAGACCATACATATAAAAATATTGTAAGATAACTATAAAATAACTTTTCAATACAAAAGGGCAATACAAAACAATATCAACAAAAATACATATATTTAGGCATAAAAAACTTTAATAATCTTCCTACAGGAATCAAATAGCTAAAAGACATACAACAATTAAAAAAAAATTAAATGAACATGTAAAAAATACACTTATATTTTTTTTTAAAATATAGGAGATATAAAGCATTTATAGATATACAGCATTAAAAAAAAAGTGTAAATTCTTCTCCAAGCACAAGAGCTTGCCTCTTTTTTGGAAAGATACAGTGAAAAACCAAATGTAAAAAATATAAAAAAATGTAAATGATGCATGATCTATACATTGTATAAAACATAATACTAATGAAAAATATGATATTCGTACTTTTTAATATCAATGCGTAACCTGTTTTTTTTTTGTATTGGTAGTTTCCCGCAAATAAGAAATAAATAAATTCATTGATCCATGTAATTTGTTTTGATGATTTATTAATAAATTTAAGCATTTTGGCACACTACTGGGTCATCAGCGGATCAAAAATTCACGCACATTAACGCACAAACACGACCGCACACGCGGGAGAGTGGCGTCGGGTGTCGCTCCCGATGAGCGGGAATTTCTGCCGCTGGCATTCCGGCGTGTCGCCCTCCAGGCAGCTAAATGACTAATAAATGATGTAACAGTTTGCATTTGACAGTTTTGATTGTGCAGTGTGCACAGCGCACAGTGCTGCACAGCCCCCGTCACTGCGCAGTGAGAAGTGAGATGCATCCCGGGGGTGAGGGCTGTTTAACGGATTGTGGAGCGCGTCGGCGAATCGGTAATTGAAGGTGATTAATATGAAATACGTAGGGATATTTTGGTGGTTTTAAATTAAATATTTAATGCTGAACCAAACTCAATTTCAATTTCAATTCAATTTCAATTTATTTAATAATAGGTACATTACAAACAAAGTGTTTAAGGCATACATATTAGGATGTATATATCATATTATGTTTAAACTATGTATATATACTTTTTTACATTTATACCCTTTATTTTTCTTTTACATTTAATCGTTTGTTGTATTTTAATTATGTATAAACCTG
>JADDOH010019914.1:0-10820 GCA_016648135.1 Agrypnia vestita | reverse complement strand
CTTAGAACAGTGTCAGCACAACCACATGCGGCACCCATTTATGACAGATTTACAAGATACAATAGCATACGTTATATTCAAAAAACACAAGTAAGAAATCTACCAATAGCGCGTACCACGTTGTCCGATCTGCTCAATCTGGTCATAGTACATAGTGGGGGAAGACAAACATATTTATAACAACTAGGCGCAACAGAGGCTCAGGGCAAGCTTTGTCTGACATTATCACAGCCCGAGATTCTAAGGGAATGGAAGATACAGTTTTGTAAGTGAAATTTAAGAAGTGTCTAACCACTTCTGTTCAAACGTGGATTCTAGATGCCCCCCTGTAGGGGGGAGGGGGATGCGGCCCCAGAGCATCACCGCATCCGGTGGTCAACTCCTGTTTAGACATAACCTCCCACACTAAGCTGCAGACCAAGATCAAGCCGAGACTCTACTGCTCCTGCTGGAATCCTCCGAAGTCCTCGCTTCCCGGCGACAAACATATCAGGAAGAAATCCCGCGTCTGATATTAAGGTTTGTATATTGTCCCGCGGGGCAGTCAAATTGACTGGTGTATAATGATGAGGATCCCACGTTGCGGCTACCTGAGCCGGAGTATTATGATGTTTACTGCTGATTAAAGGGCTGAATGAACTAACTGGGTGACTGGAAAAGACTCTCCCTTGAGCGCGTCAGTCAGAGCCATGTTAGCATCGCCCATTATAGTTGATGTGAATGATCCCACGGTGTAGTCTTATTGACTTGAGATATTAAATGATGGTAAATCAGCATGTTTATTACAGTTGATTGTGTAATTCCTGATATGCTTCCCGCTGGCCGGGAAAGGAGAACCCCGAAGGTCTCTGTATACAGCAAGTTAGAAAAGGTTGTGATTGATGAGTATGATGGTGTTAGTAATGTCACCGCGCAGTGTATAGATTATTAAATTGCTTCCTGCTTCTCGTAGTTGCTCGTCCATGCAGAACGCCTTGTCTCGTACGTTGATGAGGTCTCAAACGAAGGTTTTGATTGAGGTACGGCTACCTGAGTCTTATAGCTGACATTCATGAACATTCATATTCGGAATTCGAGCTCGTCGGGCCAAGGGGAGTGAAAGAACGTAGGGGCTTCTTCCCTCCGGCTGTGTTTGAGGCACGACGCTCTGGTCCGATTCGAAATGCTTCACCTTTGCTTGACTGAACACATTTTAACTGTGTGGAGGCTTTGCGCAATTCTACTTAGACCCACCCAGAGTGTCCCCGCAGTCCCGTTCATCCCCTGGACCGAGAACACGCACCCCGTCATTTGATCCCAGTTACATACAACTATCTGTATTGCGAGTGTATCTCTTTCTTCAATCCCCTTCATTATTCCATTTATACAACAATCACGTGACTAACCTCGAGAGTCTAGCGCCGGTAATAAGATCTCATTATGCTACGTTGGAAGTCAATATTGCATAACCGGACGAAATGCCTATTTCCCGCGATCATATTCAATTTGTAAAACGCAATAATATGTATTTATATATGTTAGTAAAACGTTTGAAATGCAGAATGCACGTATGATGACCTCGCTTCTATCCTAAAGATAATTAAGATATAATCCCGACGTTACGTCCCGACATCAGTACTAATTTGTTTCCGCGTCCGTTACCGTCGGGCTCTGAACCCACGTAATGAAATGAATAGTGATTATGTGACCATGACAAATTATGTAGCACGAACATTCCATTTAATACACATAAGAAAACATCAGGAATAAATAATATTAAAGGTTCTTATCTTATTTCTGTAGTTGGTCTGCTTCTGAGATGGCATCCTGATCCGAAATCATATTGCGGGTTCTCTCCAAAATTGAGTAGTTACCAGCGCCTGTGTAGCCCTTCACTTCCCTTATATATATATTTTAATATCCGCGCCTGTAAAACTGTATTAGATCCTAGAAACAAGAAAACTATTCCCTCTACGCCGAGCACATACAGAACATAAACCCCTTCAATCTAGTTCATCCACGGTTAAGCAAAAGGCGAAAGAATAGTAATAGTAAAAGGTCCGAACAGAAGTTGAAGTTCTCTGTAAACTGTCCATATCCTCTAGTAGCGCCTGTGTTTTCCAATAACAACCTTCCAGTCATGTATTTAACATAACGTCCTCCTTGTGTGTATGTGTGCTGCAATATCTGTCATCCAGTTAGTGATTCCCAAAATAGTGTTTTCCTTGTATATATATATATATTTCAATATCAGCACCTGTAAAACTGTATTAGATCCTAGAAACAAGAAAACCATTCCCTCTACGCCGAGCACATACAGGACATAAACCCTTTAAAACTAGTTCATCTACGCCGTACAGTGATATCACATGCAGACATAAACAATATAATTACAAGTATGCTTGCATCCCGCCGACTGGACGCCTGTGTTTTCCAATAACAACTTTCCAGTCATGTATTTAGCATAACGTCCTCCTTGGGTGTATGTGTGTTTCAATATCTGTCATCCAGTTAATGGTTCCCAAAATAGTGTTTTCCTTGTATATATATTTCAATATCAGCACCTGTAAACCTGTATAGGATCCTAGAAACAAGAAGACTATTCCCTCTACGCCAAGCACATACAGAACATAAGCCCTTTCAAACTAGTTCATCTACGCCGTACAGCGACATCACAAGCAGACACAAACAATACAACCACAAGCATGCTTGCGTTCTCCCCCCCCCACCTTGGTGGAAACATTCGCACTCGCACTCACCGAACAGCAGGCATGACATTCGTATTCGTGGAAGTAGCATTCGTTGCATCAAGGTTATTATATTTACAAATATGTTCAAGTTCCCCCACCTTGGTGGAAATATTCGCATTCGCATTCACCGAATAGTAGGCCTGACATTCGCATTCGTGAAAGTAGTATTCGTTGCATCACTCTCAACAACAAAATCATACAGACAAATAACCACGGCAACTCACAAAAATATGACATTACTTATATTAAACGAACAAAACAAAACAATCTATCATATAAGTAAATAACGCGATTACGGAAGACCAAAGGTTAACCACCCCCGAACAAACCGCGAACTGCCCACAACAATGGAAAATGTTGTAGAAAACATTTCAAATATCTAACATTGAATGAATAAAAACATCGTCATATGAATAACCATCGCGGCTACGGAAGACCGAAGGCTAACTACTCCTGATCTAACCGCAAACGACCCACAATAATGGAATATGTTGTAAAAAACATTTCAAATATCTAATATTGAATGAATAAAAACAATGTCATATGAATAACTATCGCGATTAAGGAAGACCGAAGGTTAACTACCCCTGAACAAACCCTTCCCCATAAATCACAATATATCGAAAGATAATTATTATTACAGTCATGTTTGAGTTCGATAGATGGCGGCAGTATAACAATTTCCATTCATATGCCAGGCCGACCTGTAAATAATATCTTGCATTCGAAGCAGAAAACCCTTTCTAGAATTAATAAATGCGGCTTAATCTAAACAGATACAACATATTCATTTCGAAATACGTCTTTATAAGAACTTGATAGGAACAAATCGTGTTTAAACGATTGCCTAATGATACGCAATACAAACATGTAACGAGTTCAAATAAACCACACATTCATGTTTTAATAAAATAAATATAAAATCCAGATGCATTTTTAAAATATATTATTTGGAGGAAATCTCTCGTACGATTTGAATCTATATCACGCTTACAATCGTGATATCAAAACACACAATTAAATTCTCGTACTAATTGAAACAAGATCAGACAAGCAACCGCGACATTGAATACGCACAACTCCTCCGAATACAGCCCGATAGTAAAAACAACCAACCGTAACAGAAAATATAAATGTGGTCCCCAGCCGAAGACCGGCTGTATCTAAATTAATTATTTCTATACAATATGTACAATTCGAAACACGTTTTTATAAGAACTTGATAGGAATAAATCGTGTTTAAAAAACGATTGCCCAATGATACGCAATACAAACATGTAACGAGTTCAAATAAACCACACATTCATGTTTCAATAAAACAAATATAAAATCCAGATGCATTTTTAAAATACATTACTTGGAGGAAACCTCTCGTACGATTTAAATCTACATCACGCCCACAATCGTGATATCAAAAACACAAAATTACTCCGATCCCAATCATTCCCAAAACAATACAAATCATATAGAAATCCGTGTATTCAGTCGGCAGCACAGATAACATAAAATTCCTTTGCATATTTGAAAGTTACATAAGTATTATGAAAGAACGCCCGCTGGATTATCACAGCCGCAAAACTATGAATTATTAAATCTGATGAGCGCATAGTAATATAAGGTTCCGAATAAAATACACATAAAAGGCAACAGAAATAAATAACATTGGAAATGCTCATCTGTTCACTGTTCCAATTCTCTCCTGAACCATTATCAACCTCCGGCTCTTTCCTCGGTCCAGTCAAATCATCTTCCTTACTTCGGACTCTCCTCGACAAAGCCTCGGTCGACCTCCAAGCTGAAAACTCAAGTGCCGCTTTCTAATTTCTATCACCTAAAAATAGTCCCTATCTCCCGCCATTTTTGATTCCAACTTGCGTGTAAAAGTCAAAGTCTAACTCTCAGAACCATTCTCATTGGTCAGATTCGGTGCTAACGGCGCATCTGTGATTGGTCCATCTCGTTAAACCAAATAACATAAAGCCTGCTTTACACGCCCGCGTGCAGAAATAATAAAGCTCGCCCGCACCTACTTATCCGGCAAATATTTAATTATAGAGTATTTAACGGGTTGTGAAGCTTCTCTTTATTATAAACTTTAGCAGATAGATATTTTCGTATAATTTTTCAGCAATGTCTATTTGAATAGGCCAATATCGTTACAGTACCTTTGAAACTAAACTTGCCGACATTATGTTCGAAACGTCTAGAAACCTGAAACTGTATATAAACGGGATCCGGATGGATTGCGGAAGACAGATTATTATGGCAGTTTTCCGATTCCATATAAAGTGGGCAACTATTGCAAATTATAAGCGGCCAGCCAAATAAATTAAAAGAGTTTTACCGGGTCTTAAATAGCGATCAGTGTGGTACGATACAGAGTAATAAATTGTTCACAAACGCTCTAATTTTCTAGAAGATGAGTATAAAATGCTCCACAGAGGTGTGATAACTATCAAAGTGTGTGTAAATTAAAGAATTGCTCCAGTTAATTTTGTGTTCTGTGACTTTGGCACATATTATTTGTTTCTCACCGGAGCGAATCCGTGACGATAGTAAAAATGCATATGCACCAATGCATCCATAATGATTATATGTATATATATTTACTGTTCACGAAAACATGTTCCATTGATATATCTGTGAAAAAACATAATTTATTACTGTATAGTACTCCTTTACACGAATCTCACTGGCTCGACAACCCCCCTATGCGCAGGCGGCACGTCAACTCTCGCCCGGGGTTTCCCTCGCTCTCACGCCATACCGTGAGCACGAGATAGTGTTTATAGCTACTATTATAGCGATATCATTATGCAGAAACACTACAATTTATTTATCATAATTTATAAAACTCCATAAATAATATTAATTGCCAAAGTTTCCTTCATTTACAATTGTTATTTCCAATCAAACATAATAATTTATTTGCTGTTCGTCTGTCTGCCTGTCCATAGGTAACTTCGTATAACGTCCGTAAGTTCTTAGTCACGGTTTAAAAAAAACAAATTAAATAGCCGGGGATGGGGCTTGCAAACCCCGGGCCGGCAAACACGAACCGGCCGCTCTACGCATGTTGCTACCACCGCCTCTCCATGGACCGACAAATAGATACTATAAATATATACTAGGGCTTATCAAAAACGCGAACAAATATTCCGTCATTTTTTACGAGTTACAGCTAGTTCAATATATTTTACATTTAATCGAAAATGTATTTTATATTATTACAGTAAAAACTATGTTTTCTTTTAAAAAATTAAAAACATACATACTTCTGATATTCTGAAAGAAGAAAAAGAGAAAAAGAATTCATTTTCAAGTTTTTCGTGAGATAGTATATTTTTATTAAAATGTAAAAGTAAGGTGCTACGTAAATTTTAAGCGTCGCATGATGTTTAAATATTTTCCCATTTTCCTGAAAGGAAAGATAAAATTCTCATTAGTTTCGAGAGGTGTAAAGTGACTTTCAAAAATTTCACAAATTCTTCTTTATTCTACAATTTTTCATTACCTTTCAAAAATTTGATAGAGAATTTTATTCTCACATTGTACAATGAATTTTACACATTGTTATCTTCATATAAAAAAATAAACTCACAGAGAAAAACATTCATTATATGTGCATTCACGAAAAAACAAAATAACTGATAAAATTTCATATTTTAGTAAACAATTGTGGGTGACCAGAAAAAACCGAAACTTTCAAATAATCCTAATTTTTCAGGGCAATGTCAGGAGTCTTAAAAATGCATGGGTATGTATGTGTGTGTGTATGGGTCGGGTGTGTGCAATAAATAAATATAACTTTCCATTCCAGAATGTGGGTGCAGTCCCATACATTCATATAAGAATACATACATTAAATTATCATACATGCGATATACAGAAATATAAGATGATTTAAATATATAAATAGAAATTATCACACGCAGGTACATAAAAGGTAAGATATTACAACTAATAAGGTATATAGCAAGAATTATTCAAATAAATAGGGCATAGATTAACTCTTCCTGTTTCTGTTATTTTTATTTGTTTGTTTGTATATTTTATATTTAGTATTATATACTGAAGTTATTAATTAAATTCTATTTATTTTAGTTCGTTAAATCAGGCACAGTAAATACAATGGAGCATGAGTTGTACCTAAACAAAAGCTTTTGTGAAATTAATAACCTGATTTTGTATGAGTATAATATATAACTGGTATCAGTAATGGTATTGCTCTTGTACATTGTATTGTCATGTCAAAAAGGGCGTGTAGGTACGCAGATAGTTTTTTTAATTTAATTAGTATTCAGTTTGAAAATACATACTTTTGCGGAATTTTTATTAGGGATTTTGAATTATTCATGACATATATCATAAAATGTTCCCTACGTTTCTATGTTCCTTTGTTCTATGACTAGCTATGACCCTGCAAAAATGACGAACTTTTTATTTTTGAATATCAGCTTTTCTTTTATCATCATCAAACATAATAATTTCGTTTTCTGAGATGGGGCTTAAACCCCAGACCAGCAAACCTAAAGGCGGTAACGATAGCGATGTCGCTACCGGCGAGCCTGCATTACCCACCAAAAATACAGTAGATACATATATGACTTAGCAAAGACTTAGCAAACCATTTCATGTTCCATCTGATTGCCAGGATTTAGAATAGTACATTTAATTGCCGGAAGGTGAAATATAAAAAAAAATTAAGTACTTTTGATGTAAGACGTTATTACTTTATATTTCATGGGTGTCGGCTATAAATAAGTAAATACATATTCTTTAGGAATCGGCTTGGAAAAATTCATTCATTTTTGATGGGTTACAGCTAGTTAGATATAATTGATTAGTCACAACAACAACAAAATGCGAAATCAACGTAAATTGTTAACATTTTTTTTATATTAATACACCTGCAATATGAATGAACTCACCGATTCTGTAAATCTAAATGCCCCACGATCTCTTACTGCTGAAATTCTACTCAATTTATTTCAGTTTTTCACAAAATGCCAATTATAATTTTACGTTTACAACAAATCAAATTATCGATAAATCGTAGTATATTTTTTCAACAGCTCGTTTCGTTTCGTTAGCGTCGTATCGACCGCCAATTAATGCTATGGAAACAGCGCCATCCAGCGTAGCGTCTTGGTATCTGAATGGCGGACACCCTTTTATAAGAAAAACATGTATTTTCATAATAAATTTCGTTGGTCAAAATAATTCATTTGTATTCCATCAATAATTACAGCAATATTATCATTCATCTTTCTTTTTGTAAAAAGTTAATATTTTTTTACGTTATTTATTTATTTATTTATTAAGTTATTTACGCGGTGACACTGTTGTTGCCTTAACTTGTAATTATTCTTTTTTTCCATGGGAGGATCACGTGAAGAGATTTTTTACCTACCGAAAAGTATTGAAATCCAAAAACCGGCAAATTTAGTCCTCATTTTGTATCAAATTCGGAAACGGTGTGGTTTCTTGAGTGACAATAATTATATGTATACTAGCTGTAACCCGTCGAAAATGGCGGTACTTAAACATGTCGGTTCCTAAGGAATAAGTACTTATTTATTTTATTTTAAAAAATCGAAAAAATATTATTCGTAAAAAAATACGAAAAAAATTTTTTTCGTAAAAAAAAATATTTTTATTGTCACGAATCTTGGCAGCGGAAGACAAATGAAAACACAAGAAATTATTTGACGGTTTATTAATTAGTTATTAATTATTTATAAGTCACTTAACACGAATTGATTTAAGACACTGTTTCGCAATTTATCATTCGTCTATGAACACTTTATCATTGCTGGAAACACTTTACTTATCTTAGCTAGAAAATTCCATGCGATTCTCGCACGTGATAGTCGCATTTATTTAATCGCTCGCGTATTTCGGTTAATATCTGTCGCCCCGAATTTCCACGACTGGCCACACCGGCCGTCATCTGCGGCTAATTTCGTACCGATAGAAATGGCAAAACAAACTAAATTTCGCAGCGCGGTGCTGCTTTATATAAACGACACGTTGGTTTTCGAATTCTCGAAAACAATATCTTATTAGTATTTAAGAAAAGGTTCTCGTCGCTTCTAGACTGTTCCAGACATCTTCCGAATTTTATAGATAATCCTGTAGTTATGTGTTCGAGAAGGTACTAGAGGCTTCGATCTTATTGTCATCATCGGCACATTGCGAGGAATTCTGTAAGTAATATATTTTCATCATCTCGTTACAATATTTTATAAAAATAAAATGCTATAGGGTAAAAACTGAATGGTGTTAAAACTTTATTATGAAAAATGGGAGTGCGCCTTTCACTGTGCAATGATGTTACATAATAAAACAAGGTAATATACTGTAGAATATATTTAAATTAATTTTCTGTAATACCTTGAGCTTCTTGCTTTCTTTATAACTAACTAACTTTAACTCAAAACTTTTCATATATTTTTTACATTTCGGAGTATAAAATATTAAATTGTAAATTTTCTTACAACAATTAATCCTTAAAACAAAGCACGCAAGCGAAAATATATTTTTTTTATATATTAGATTACTAACTTTCTAGTTAACAGCCTGTTGGGGAAAACTATTGAATTTGGAAAATTCTATAAAAGTTCAAGCACAATAATATTCTTTTAAATGCCGTCATCACTATATGGAGGATTTATCAACTCCTTTATCAGGACAAAATATAATTAATCATTCGTAGGTATCTGATTTTGTCTTTGTTTAAATATATATCCAATGAGTGTCAATGGACATCTCAAAACGCTTTTTTATCAAATATTACTTCAGAACAATAGCTATAAATAATTTTTAAATATTGTAAAACCATATTATTTAAATTATACAAAATTGCTTTTCGTCTCCCTTTTTGCATGACCAACTCTAAACAATTTTTTATGTATGGATATTTTATATTATCTATGGATCCACAAATTCATTTTATTTAAACTACAACTACAGTGATATTAATTTCACAATCGCTCCCATACTAGTTCACTCAGTTTATGTTCCCATCTACTCTCAAACTATTTTGTAGCCAAAAATTATCTTATATTGTCACACTTTGCGTATATCATCAACAATCATTAGTAGAAAGTTCATAATTGGCATATTTTACTATTTTTTTTAACATGGGTTAGTTAATTTTAAGATTTTCTATCAACTTTCCCAAAGACAAATAAATAAAATAAAATAGCAACTTGTTGTAGGTAGATAAACTGGAAGAAGGTCCTGTTAGAATCCTCAACTACCGACGAGCTTGCGTGTACTTGTGAATGTGGACGAAACCAGAGTTTTGTGTTAGGACCAGAGTGTGTCACTCTCCATACTCTCTGCCTACCCCCGTGAAAATGACATGATAGTTAGTTACGTACTCAGTAAACAATTATGAATAAAATCACAATTTTTTGTTTTTTTCCACAACTTTTATTTCAGAATATCACTACTGTACATACATGTTTCGGAAACCTCAATTTCTTTCTTCAGGTGAGTGTAGACTGAATTGTGTGGGAGTGTGTATGTAGATGGTAGAAGAGAGGGAGCATTGTGAGAAAGGGTGAGATGGAGAGTTGTATTGGAGCATTAATGATTTTATTTTGCGTATTTAATATTTCTGAATTTCAAGTATTTCACATTATTTTGTTTTAGTCCATATGTCTTTATCGTATGTCTGTATATTCTATTGTTTAATGTGTGGTTGTTTTCCCTTGTATGGTTAGCATATTCTGAAAAGTAATTATTAGTGAAGCATCTTTTATATTCTTCAATACAAAACGTATAATAAAAATATAAAAAACAAATTAGATCGATTAGTTAGAAAGATACACATAAAAAAATATTCAACCAATATGTACTCGTGGCCAGAAAATACATTGCCTATTGACAGCCTTAAAATAACAGTGATGTTAGACAATATTATCAGATTCCATATATGTGGGGTATAAAAGCAAGGCAGAAATTACAAAAAAATATAGTCGTCGAAGATTACTAATTTATTAGGTACTCAATTCGAGATTTAAATTTTTTACATAACATTATTTTGGAAGGCATAGATACATAAAATGTAGAATATATATT
>JADDOH010019911.1:0-13026 GCA_016648135.1 Agrypnia vestita | reverse complement strand
ATATATATATATATATGTATATGTTAAATCTAAGGCTTTCACGGGTACAATATATGTTAGTTCTAACTACTTTGGGGGTAACCCGCGTCAAATTCTGGTCGTCAGGACCAGTCGTCTGGAATCTACGGATTACTAGAAGCCGAGCAAAACACATTAACGGCGTCGCTGGAGAAACCCACTCCTCCACAAACACCTGACGCAGAATTTTTCAAACTTTCACTTGACGGTGAGCTCCGGACCCAAACGGTTGTTCGCTTTTTGGAGAAGCAGCTCATCGACAAGGCGCCCTGAAGATGAACAGTGAGATCTGTTCGAAACGTCGGCAGACGACTGGTCCTGACGACCAGAATTTGACGCGAGTTACCCCCAAAGTAGTTAGAACTAACATATATATATATATATGTGGCGCCCTCTTAATCTTAGACTAGGTATAACAGGTCAAAAAATTGAGAAGCGTGTGAAATGCCTATTATAAAATTAGGTACGTCTAGACAAAAGGGTGAAGCTAATATAAGTATGGTAAAAAATAGCTTAGTCTCGAAATATCACATATTTTGAATTATGTAAAATCGAGATTGTATATATTTTTTGTCTTCAAATTTTGTATATTCGTTATATTATTTGTTATATTATTTTAACCAAGCAGTTGATATTTTTTTAATATTACTGCTGATTTTTTTTACTCCCTTTATATTAACTCGTGGCGTCTGCTTGCTTGCTTGCCGGCTTGCCGTCGAAAAAACTTTGGATCGATTTTTGACCCTTTTCCCGTGATCCAATCGAGCTGAAACTTTGCAAGCAGACTCGTGGTGACGATCAAGAAGCTCTATCAAATTTTCGTTAAAAAATAATAATAATTATAGTATAATTTTGGATTTTTCAAATTTTTAATGGTTTTTTCAAATTGGAATTATTACAAAAGTTTGATTACTAGCAACGACGGCCCGATAACGTCGCGGAATATTTTCTAAATTTGAATTACTCCGTCGGTATACATAATAGGTACTTCACTACGAATTTCGAAAATCTAAATAGACTGACAAATGTTTTTAGAATTTAATCCTCAAAGCTTGAAGTGTCTTATCAAAGCTCAAAACATCTGACATTTTAGAAATATATTAAATTACTGTAAGTTTAGTGTTATGTTATATGTTTTATTTCGTCTTTAATTGTTGTTATATTTTACAAAGAATGGGAGTATAATGAAAACATGGTTTTTATGGGTTAGTTTTTTTACTTGTCAGTCTAAGACTAGGGTGAAATATGTAGGTACGTTTTTTGCGTCCGTTTTATAATGCTTTAGATAAACCATTCACGTCACTATTAATTAATAATAATGATATAAACATTTGCGGTTTACATTGACCCCAAACTGTAAACGTAAAGACGTAAGATATTGACCCTAAAGTTCCAAAGATGCACTTTAGTAAACATGTCCCGTGGCGTACGACGAATTTTTTAATCTCATTATCTCGGATTTTATAATCTAGTTATAAAATGATTTATATATTTAAAATAAGTATTAATTAAAAATTATAATATATAGGAATATATTACATAATATAAGATTTCAACTTAACGGTTCTGTATTAAGTTATAAGTAGATTCCTGACCACATAATTATTAGCCAAAAATGTTCCGACATCAATGTTTTAATATTAATAGTTATGGGAAATAAATAACTTCAAAGTTTGCCTTTACATAATATTTCTGACTTGGGTATTCCCAATGATAATAATTTCGATTGTCCGTCCGTAACTTCCTATTTTAGCTAATGTATAGCTGATCTCATTCTGTTTTCTAAATCAGTATGATTTCAAAATCATTATTGAATAAAATGAAAACATTGTCTTTATACTTTTTTCATCAAATACTCTGAATTTGATTTTTTTTTAAATATTATTTTTTTAATATTTCAGTTTAATGAAAATTAAAAGTAATAAGTGCATCTATTACTACATCGCATAATATGTCATTGATATTAATCTATCTGTATAAATAAATATGTAAATGTTCGTTTGTACAAAATCGCTAATCTCTGAAAGTTCTTCACTGATTACTGTGATATTTTGGCACAACGTTGCATTCAAATACGAAGATGTTTTTGTATACCTACTTTTTTTATATACCTACTATTAATTTATATAAATAAAAATGTAAATATTCGATTGTCCAAAATCTTAAATCTCCTAAAGTACTAAAGTTGAAATTTTGACACAACGTTCCATTCAAATTCGCACAAATTATTTGAAAAAAAAGGCGCCGGTACCTACCTTTTCAATATTGATAAATGTTTAGATGCACCTACCTAACATTTTCCGAATTTAAATTTTTTGATTACATTTGGTGCACTTCCGAGCTTATCGTTTTAAACGACATTATTCCGAGATTCAAAAAACCTTTAACAGTGCATAAAATAAAGTAGATTCATCGTAGAAACACAATAAATAGTTGACATCAAAATTGCTAATATATAAAATGCACTTTTCGGATCTGTAATTCGGAATGTATTCCGAGGCGCAAAAAGCAAAATGGCTTAATAAAAAAGAATGAGCGACGTTTTAAATGTATTGTCTCCTACCAATATTAATCGAGGCAGATGTTTGTTTGTATTACAGTTGCCGGCAAACTTCATGAAATTCTTTGGCTAAGTGGGGGAATGCGCAGAAGACGAAATTTGGGTCTCGTTGGTAGAAAGGTAGATGCGCAAACGTCCCCCCACTACGCCGCAGAATTTCAAGATGTTTGCCGGCTACTGTACGTGTACTCTTACAATTCAAAAGTGGTCAGTTTAAGTGCTAAGTGGTTGAAGTGATCTTTTGTTAAGGATCTCATGAAAATTGACTTTCTTTTGATTTCACAGAAAAGCCGTTTCCGAAATTTTTCCCGTAAAATTATAATTTTACGAAATATTTATTCGCTGATGACCAGAAAACCTATAAAAAAACCTACTTCTATTGAATATTTTGTGAACAAAATGTATTACGGTACAATCTCTTACAATACAGAGATTTTATATATGCGTTATCTTCTTTTAGTTGCATCTGATTTCAATCAAACATTTCTGAAAAGTTCGTCAAGTAGATTGAGCCAGTTCGTTAATTATTCTATGCCTTGCAGCAGTTGTTAAAATGTTTTTTTTTTGTTAAACAGCGCCATCTGTTGGACGTAAAAGCAACACAGCTATCTATACCTTTAAACTCAAATACAAATCTACACCGTTTGTCCGATACACAAGACTTTTCTTTGCTTTTTCGTGACATATTTGACGAGACTAAAAATTATTTTAAAATTGCCTTTGAAAATCTGGCCATCAGATGATTGCACATTGCATATTGGTCATTGCATTGCCACAGATAGCGATGTCCAGTTTGCCCAATAAGGAATCAGCATGCACTTACGATGCAGATGCATTCGCCGCCCGACTACCAATTATTGGTTATCGATACGACGCATCAGATAGCCGATAACAGCGATGGTGGATTACTTCTTGATTGGTGGCTTGTTAGCTAAATTTGTAACGGCTCTCGTGCGCGCCAAAATGAATATTCGAACGACATAGGTGTGTTTCTACTAGGGCGGAATGCACGTATGCAAAAACATTTTATTGACAGGGCGTTAAGAGACGACGAAAATTGGCGTTGGTACAATTAAATAACACGAGGGGTACAAAAGCAAAAAAGTAACAAGAAAAATTTACTTTTTCTATTACAAAAAACTCGCAGACATAGAGCTAAGTAAAAATACACGGTTTATGACGAGTTTTTTCTCGACTTGACTAGATCTATGGACAAATTTGTTGGGCTCTAACAAGTGAGATAAATTAAGAATTGACATGAAGTTAGGTACAGAAAAGTCGGAAATAAAACTTCTAGCCATAGGACGAATTACGGCTAGAATTTTAAATCGGAAAAACAGATACGTTAAACAGAAACGTCAGAAATAAAACTTCCAGGCGTAGGACGAACTAGCTGTGCGGCTTCGCACTCGTAGATTTTTAGTACACTTTTTGGATCGTCATAGAACTTTCGCGAACCTTCTAGAACGTTGTCCTTCCAGAACTTTCAAGAAATTTATCGAATGTACAGGAACCTTCTAAACACACCGACACATTCCGCCACTCATTTTAGAACCTTATAAAACTTTCGGGAATTTTCTAGAACATTCTTCTTCCAGAACTTTCTAGAGCAGGTTTTTCCGGAACCTTCTAGACTCACTGACATAGTCGGCGCGCCTATTTTGAAACAATTTTAAGCAGTTGCGGCCTTCCCATAACAAATCAATGTGCTAGAAAGCACATTTTCGTTAACCACTCCCGCCCACGCACAACCAAGGGCTATCCACCACCATAACCACTGATGGGTGGTTGTGGAAAAAACTTGGCGGGTAGGGAAACACGAGTTTCTTTTTATATATTTGTATTGATTAAGGCTAGAATTTTAAATCAACTTTTTCTTAAGAAAAGGATTATTTAATGTTTGAGTAGCTTGTTGGTCTTGTGGTTAGGACACTCGCCTCGTGATCCAAAGGTCGCGGGTTCGAACCTCACTCCAGACTAGCAAGTTAGTTCTATTTTCATAGCACAAGCGTTTAGCTTATTTTGAAAATAGTAAGAATATTGATGTGACACGTATTCCGTGTTCGCATCTCTATTAAAAAAAAAAATAGTTTCCCAGAATCTGTATTAATGCTCAGCTTTTTTGCTTGTATGCGCTGCACGCCGCTGCTTAGACATGTTAAGCGTATTTTAAAAGGTTCATGCCTTAAATGCATGGCACATCTTAAACAACGCCTTCGAGGAATGGTGATATGCGTGTGGCAGTTGGTAGAACTCACCGAGATGATCATGAAGACCGCCAGGCCGAAGCTCAGCGCTATGAGCACCAGGTTGGCCTTGCCGTCCGCGCCTTCAGCTATGTTCACGCAGGCTCCGCATCCGAAGAAGTTCAGCAGCAAATTGCCTGAAAAGAAAAAAATCAATGAATTGTAAAATATTTAAAAAATCTATTGATTTTTTTATGATCATTAAATTGAGCGGAAAACATAATTATGTTGTTTCAATTTGAGTTTAATTATGATTTTATATTTTACAATTCGAGTTTCAAGAGTATCGGATTCTCTCGTCGACAGGTGAAGTATTAAACTGACTATATTCAAATATAGATCCTTTTTTACATTGGTAATTCTTATAACTCAGATTCCCCGGAACTCTTTTCATCCATATCTTTTCACTTACCGGCCAGAAATACCCGTTAACAAGCATTCTTTCACTGCAACGAAACCATCACTTCTCACCAAAAATACTCCACGATCAACAGACTTTCCATTCTAGGAAGCGAGAGTAATATCACAATAATAGATATGTGAATAGATGTCTTTGTTCATACTGATATACACTTTATAATTAATTACCTTTACTTAATTTGGGATATATTTAGCAAAAATATGTTTTTTTTAAACATTCCGTCACAGAGAATAAAATTGTAAAAAGATGAGCAAAACCCCTTTTTTATGAGAGGAGATTGGATCAAAACGGAAGTATGTCCACCTTGCGTCTATTTAAGGCACATTTTACTGCAGGTAAACTATTTATTCTTGAAATGATCACGCATGCAGATATATATTTACATATATAATGTACACTGTTTTTTTTTGTAATAGGTATAAACCGTAGAAATAAAATAAATAAATAAATTTAAAAATATATAGTTATAAATTATTGATAATTGTAATAGTAATAATTTAGTCAGTTTAGTACATCACCGATGAGAGATTCTGTTACTCTCAAAACTCGAGTACCTAGTCAAATATATAATTATAATTAAACTCTAGTAGAAGTAACAGATGGTCGTTTGGAGTATCCCTAAGAGACAAAATAAAAAAAATCATGCACCGGAAGCCTGAGCGTCACAGACGTCAATAGCAAGATGAAGGAAAGCCAGTTGAGATGGTGCGGCCACGTTGGAGGCAGATCACATTGTTACCAGGCGATGTCCATGGATCTTCACCAAATAACTTCCAGAGGAAGACCAAAAGGTGCAAAGGGATGGTCATATGGTCTGAGGCACGGATTGGGTGACGTCATCTAGATTGATTACTTAATTTGGTTTTAATAAAGTGAAACATTATTTTTATTTTGTCCAGTTTCTTAGAAGCTTCGCGCGTTCCACGCGGCCAAACCACGTAACCTTCGCCTCTCCACGGGCTCACGAATCTTTGGGAAGTTGCGGTCATTACTTTCACCAAAATTCATTGCACAACACTACAATTCTTCCGTGAACCGCGCGCCTCAAATGGGGAACGATAAATAACTGGGAATAGGTAATTCTTGGAATAATTTAAACCGAAAATCCCGAGGAGTATATTATTTAAAAATAACGCGTGATTTCAAAATTTAACTGCTAATGCAACGTGTTATTACAGTGCCTCACACTTTCGTAACACGACCGAAAATATTTAAATATCTTTATTCAACAAGCTAGGGTTGATATGAGGGTCATTTTCTTTTTTGATGTAGTTAAATTGTCCCTGTCCATTTTCGTGACGCAGTGGTATTTAAAAATGTTCATTTTAGTTTTGTTTAATAATATAGGTTTGATGATACCTTCTCGTAATAATACCATCTCAAAAGTTTTAGAAACTGTAAAGAAACGAGGTTTTAATTGTATTTAGTAAATAATAAAAAATACATTTATGTTGTGACAATGTTGTTTACTATTGTCGGAATTTTGTACCAAACAAGACAATAAAAAAGAGAATGACCCATGAATTAATTGTAGAGAATATTTTGAGATGCGGAAATGAAGCAAGCAACTAAAACTATGTTATATTTTTAATTTTGGCCTTAATTAGTATAGTAGAGATTACTCGTGATGATCATTGAAATGGATGGAAAACATAAACCATGTTATCTTTATTTGCGTCTAATTATATTTCTTTCTCGAGTTTCGAGAGTACCAGGATCTCTCATCGACAGGTGAAGTATTTAACTGAAAATTCGACCAACACTCAGACTAAAAATGTCCTTAGGTTGTACAGAAAGGTCACATATACACGTCAAAACTATACATAGAAGAAAACACTTTTATGAATTAGTAGGTAGAGAAGGTAGAACGCCACACTCTTCTGTTCTGACACCACATTTTGGTCTCATCCACTTTCAAACAACTTCCCAGGCTAGCTCTTCGGCTGTTGAAGCTTTTAACATGGTCGTACTCTAATATTTAGTCTATCTAGTTATTCTAGGTCTTTCGCGGACGCCTTCTGTTATTATTGTCTTCAGCACTCGCCTCATATATTTTTTATCTACTGTACAAGTATCTTGCACATCTGAGCCTAACGACCGCATTTCCGCGGCATTCATCTTGCTTTCGTTCTATTTTTGCCAATAGGCATGATGACAGATTTTCAAATACACGTCTACTATTACCGAAAATAACATTATTTCAGTAATAAACTAAGTTTTTACGGAAATAATTGCATTTTCATCTACACATTTTTAATTTCGCGCAAAAACGCCCGCAGCTGTCATTTCATCTACGCGACGTCAAGCCTCAGTAAACATCGCATTGTGTCTGTGGCAACTTCGAAGACACGGTGATGGGCACGTGACGTCATTCGCTCTGACCGGTGTTTCAGTTAAAATGGCGGATTGCACAATTTTATACTTTTATTTTATTGAAAATATTATTAATCTCAATGTGTATATTAAAACTGGATCATTTTTTAGAATTCTTTCAACATATTTTCTTTCCTAAAATCACTTATTTTTACTCCCTTTCCTTTAACTCGTAGCGTCTGCTTGCTTGTCTGTCGAAAAAACTTTGAATCGATTTTTAACCCTTTTCCCGTAATCCAATCGAGCTGAAACTTTGCAGGCAGACTCGTGGCGACGACAAAAAATAATAATAATTAGAGTATAATTTTGGATTTTTTGTAATTGATTTATTACTTCCTTTCGTAGCGTCGCCCGACTCAAGCCCAACGCGTGGGTAAGCGCGAAACCTGTTTCAACTAGTAAATGAGAAAGGGAGTACGATAAAAACTTGGTTTTTATGGATTAGTTTTTTAATTGTTTAATACCGTCATCACGCCAATTCCAAGCTACATTCCCATGCATTAGAGTCGTCTTCAGCTACCGATGGTATCGATTCGTGTAACAGATTACCTCTTTTATGAATTGGAACGCAAGAGTTGTAAAAATCTCGCCCGGCGTTTCAAGAGTTGGGTAATTAATTATATGCGTCACGCCCATTGCCTATTCTATAAATCACTCCGCGATCCACGCAACGCTGGAGGCTTAGCGGCCACCGCCTCATTTTGGGTGGGCGATAAAAAGCGTTACATTGTTTTTGAACAGACTGTTGCCTGCACTGAGGCAGTTAAATCTCTGGTTATTTCACATCAATCTATCATGAGAGACGATCACTTTCACGATCACATTTATTGCAGACATCAACAGGTATTCCTCGACTCAACGATCGAGCTGCGTTTCTAAAATTTGGTCGTAAGTCGAATCATCCTCATCATCACTCCTGGCACCACAACCCCTGGTGGGTCTTGGCCTCCTCAATAATCTTCCTCCACTCATCTCCGTCTATTGCCAGCTCTCTCCAGTTCCGAAGCTCTAAGGCAGAGATGTCTTTGAGGACGTTGTCGTTCCATCTTAATTTTGGCCTTCCTAAGCTCTTTCGCCCTGTTGGCCTTGAGTTCAGCGGGGACTTTGGTGCTTGATGCTCGGACATTCTCTCCACATTATCCAGCCACCGAAGTCTTCCCAATTTCATAAATTTTGGGACGTTTGGCTCCTTTAAACAGAGTAGAGAGCTCATTGTTGTGACGTCTGCGCCAAAGTCCATTTTCTAGGACCGGTCCGAAGATGCGCCTCAAAATTGGTCGTAAGTCGAATAACGTACAAAAAAAGCATTTTACGCATTTTATTTATTTAAATAACAACTTATTATCTTCCGTGTACCTATAGTTTTCTGTTATATTCTGGTATACGTGACCTCTCTGGCCCACGTTTCGGATCCCATTGCAGGGTCCATCATCAGGGCTGATGTGGATAACTTATTAAGTAAATAAAACCAAGCTTCCATTTTAAACGTACATTCGGCCGTATTCTAAGCTAAGCATCGTAAACTAAGCTTCGTAAACTAAGCAATATTGCTATTTCTGTACCTTGACATTTGTGTATAATATTATGATGCCGCCAATGTCAGCTCTGAAACGTAAATAAACGTTAAGTTATTCACAATTATCAATAATGAGCTTTCTGATTGATTGAATTCATTCATTTCAAACCTGTCAAACTTAAAACGTCAAAATTGGCGGCATTATTAGGTTATACAATAACTGTCAAGACACAGAAATAACAATATTGTTTAGTTTAGAATACGGCCAATTAACTGTTAGGGACTACGAAATGAATTACTCAGTATTTGATTTGTATTGAGTAATTCAATATTTAATACTCAGCCTATCGATATCTAAAGATATCAAGAGGGCGGTGGTTGCAGGAAATAAGGGGATGCAATAATTTCTAAAAGAAATATGTCTACCGAGATAGGACTAGCGGTACACAACGGGATTCTGGTACCAACACTGATGTACGGAATTGTAGGACCTGGAGCTGGCAGAAGAGGAACGAAAGTAGACTGAATGCGGTAAATATGAGATCACTTAGAAGTATTTGAGAAAATCCATTTATGATAAAGTAAAGAATGTAAAACTGATCTTAGCATAGTTGATAGACGCTCAGGTGGTTTGGGCATGTTGAGCGAAAGAATGAGGAAAGATGGTAAGAAAAATATTTGTCGCAGTGTTGACGGCACCGGAAGAGAGGACGACTGGCGAAAGACGTGGCTTGACCAGATTAACCAGATACAGGAAGATGGTCCTGTTAGGAGCCTCGACATTCGTCGAGCTTGTATGTAAAGATGTATAAAAGTGGATGTGGATGATTGTGTGTCAGGACAGAGGAGTGTGGTGTTTTATCCTCTCTGCCTACCCCTGCGGAGAAACGGCGTGATTGATAGTTGGTTAGTTAGTCCTACGTGAAAAGTTTTTACGAGAAATATATATATATATATATTTTTTTTTTTTTGCGGAAAACAGTATTTTTTACGTATTGGTAGGTAAAAAAATAGTAAAAAATACATTTTTGGTAGATGTCTGAGTTTATATATATGAATACGCCCCGTTTACTCGTATTTTGTACTGGGATACCAATCTTGTAAACCAATTACATTTACAACAATCTTGTAAACCTTACAGAAGAGGTCAATTTCTAAAATCCCACGAGATCTAGAGCACTCATATTTAAACAAATTTTGAATTAAATTTTTTTTAAACAATTGTTATTCACTTTTGCTTGTTGACACGTACCGCCCCCGTGCTCAAATTAATCGGTCTCTCCGCCATTTGATTGGCTGCCAAGTCGGGCTATTTTCGAGTCGGACCCGTTATCGCGCGACAAACTCGACCGGCGCCGTTTATCGTGCACCGCGGCCTATTGTTTGCCCGATTGTCCGTCATTCGACGGGCGGCTAAAAATGGAACATTTCCGCGCGCAGACGAGCGCAGGTGTCGCGCTGTTCTGTTTCACTAATTTGTTCCGCAGCATTGCCTAGTAATTTTTTTGAAAATATGTTTTTTTACCTTCTAAAACTGTTAATTGCATTTCGAGAATATTCTCTGAACATTCAGTTCAGCAAATATTAGCGGATTCTAAGAATTTTAAGAAAGCATTATATTTAAACTTTAAACGCATTTTTCTCAAAAACTATTTTTCCAGATCAGAAAGGTTTTTTTAATATATACATTTTTTAAGTTATTACATACGCCCTGGACCACCCTATAAAGACTTCCATCACCTTTTCTTACAAATAGCTTCGTCTCTGTGAGGATTGTATAATTTATTTTAATTATTATCTTTTTTAATTCAACAAATAGCGTGAAATCGAAATTTTCGCTATGAACCTTTACCTTTTTTTATCAAATAGATATTTTAAGAAATCCTTCGATTAAGAACTTTTGAATATTTAATAATAACCCATTTCGTTTTTTCATTGTTGTATCTTTTCCATTTATAATATATTTCATAAAAAAATTGTGTATATCTTTAAATTGACTAAATATGATAAATAAATATTTAATGGTAATGACAAAAAATAAATAAATCAAAAATTTAGAAATGTCAAAAATATAGCTAAAAAATGTAACTCTTTCATTCCTATCCCGTGAACTGTGCACATTAAAAACACTATATTTACGCATAACCGTGAGAGAACTAATATTGTAGGTACATAATCGTATTATGTTTCTCACTAACCCATTTATTGGTTATCAGTTAGTACTTTTATATGTAATAGGCAATTAAAGAGATAGTTTCACTGCTGTCTTAGTGCTTATTACAAGTTAATTACTTTTAGTTAAGTTACACAAGATAATCAATTAGAAGCTAATTTGTGAACATTTTTGTAAATGTTTATTTTGTATTTTCTTAATATGAGTCATTATATCGCACCGTGAGTACTTTAGTGTATTAAGTCAAAAAAATTATTTTATTAAATAATGCATTATTCAGTTTGTTTATTCCTTTGACGAAGTAACTCAAATATAATGTGAAATTCGTTATAATGGAGTTAGAATGTAAAACCATTAATTTGAATATTTTCATGAATTACAGCATTAATCATTATTGTAACATCTTGAAATCTGAAAAAAAAATAGATTAGTGTATTAAGACGAAAACAATGAGAAAAAATACAAAAATCTTTTATTTAATATTTTTTGGCTGTGATAACCCACAATCCTTGTGAAAATTGTAACTTCAAACGCTGATATCTCGAAACTGTACTTTTTAACTTGTACTTGGTGCAAATGTTCAATAATTTAAGTTACCTATTAATAGCAGAAAGCAATTATTTTGTTAATTGCATCTGTTAATTAGTGGCCAACAGCGGCCAATTTGCCCCTGAAATAATTAAAATCAAGGAAAATGTTTCAAAAGAGCAAGACTCTTATGTTACTTTCCGCCTGAATCTTAAAATAGCAAGATTAAATTAGTAAGAATTGTTACAATGGTGATTGTTGTATTATTTTTTTTTTATGTCCGTGTAGTTACTTAATTAATTTATACTAATGATTTTCGCATTTTTAGATGAGATCTTTGGAAAGTAATCGTTGATCTACATGGTCTAATGAATGTGACACGTTGAGTGATGGGAATTGGGTGTATAACAATATATACAATATATATTGGGTTGATGCAAAAGTTTTGACGTTTTTTTAAAATAAAATAAAACTTATTATTTGGGGATTTTTTATTATTTGTTTAATCAATAATATAATTTCCATCGGTTCTTATAACCTTTTTCCACCTTTCTATTAACTATTTAATACCGCTGTAATAGAATTCTAAATTAAAAATGTCTGAACCGAAAGCCACCGACATTTTGAAAATTTATATGGAGTCTTCACTGTACCCTGAAAGTAGAAGTGAAGCATCCTTTATACAATATAATCAATTTAGAGCAGATTTTATTCATCAAAAAAAATTCGTTGGGATCATACAAAAAGGTCAAAACTTTTGCATCAACCTATTTATTACATTATAAAGCTTATCATAAAAAAACCAATATGTAGACGTAAAAACACAAAATTATATTTTGTGTTTTTACGTCTACATAGACTATAATGCAATATCACTTTTCATCACCCAACGATTGTACAGTAATGGCACATAAATCATTTCATGTCAAAATAGATAAAACAATATTTTGTTACACATACATGAATAGTATCGGATTTCCAAGATGTCTGTGTGATCTAAAAAATACCTGTTTATTTTATTTCGAAGTGATATTTATATTATCACGCAAACCAGTCATTGCAATCAGGAATTTTGGCTAAAAATATAAGTAAATCCACAAAATATTTTGAATGCAGTCACCCAGGACAACTTATTTAAAATGTATTAAATTCTAGATTTTAAGTATCCATCCAAAGTAAACATCCAAAATC